>JAQFXV010000189.1:0-30470 GCA_034694065.1 Camisia spinifer
ATTAATAAAAATTCTCATAAATATAAGTTATTAACAAAAATAAAATGAAAAATATCTATTTATTTCATTGATTTAATGAACTGAGCAAAAAATATGCTTTTGATAGCAAAACAAATGATTCAATTTTTGTACTGAAATGACTTATAATGAATAATAAGTCTAAATAAAGAAAAGGACTTTTTTCAAAATTGATAAGTCTTATCTGTATTACTATTAAGTTCAACTGCATGCTAATATGCAGCTTACTGTACTTGAATTACGAGTCAAAATGTTATCGCTCGGCCAGGAATTGAACCTAAATCTCTCCGATAACATGTCAGAGAGCGTTAACCCATAACACCACCGATACTTGTATTTGTTATCAATTTTATAAGTTATCGATGTTATCAATTTGAATATAAATATGAGTCAATGAATTGAAAGTTAAACTTAGAGAACACTATAAATTCTCATATATTGAACATTTTTCAGAGTTGTAAAAAAGTGAATGACTGATTACTTTTATTAAAAGAAAATTCAATTTATAATTCATTTTATTTAAATTTGAAATTAATATTTTCAAATTAATCGAGTCTCATTAAAAATGAAATTGATTTTATTAAGTTTTATTTATTATTTTGTTTTTTCAAATTCATTACGTATTGATTCTGGACCACAACTCGTGTTCAATGTTCGTACTTATGGTATATATAATGTTGGACTCGATGAACTCAATTCTACCATTAGTTATAAAGAACCGAATTTATTCATTAACACAACAAGTGATGGTATCGGAGGAATTGATTATAATTTGAGAGCAAATATTTTCCTTTGGAAATCAATTAGCCCTACAGAAAAAGGTATCTATGTTGCACCGATTGATGAGAGGTAAATAGGTTATAATTATAACACTTGATAAACTTAATGCCTAATTTTCAGTTAATAAGGTGTTAATCTTTGTTTATTATTATTTTTAAGTCGTAATAATCTGTTAGGGATTAAGGGAAATACTTTACTACTTAAGTTGGATAACACGCTTTCACCTCAAATTTCAATTGATTGGATCCATAATTTAGTTTATTGTAACGAAAACTCTCAGATCATAGTATTCGATATGACTAATACTGAATATGGTTTTGTTGTTATCAATAATGTCAATGATTATGAAATCAAAGATCTAAAAGTTAATCCTTTGGATTCATATTTATTTTGGAGTGAATACACCTGGAATAATGATGGAAGAGGAAGGATAATGAGATCATCACAAGATGGTTCCAATATGATTGTGCTCAATGATGTTGGTATTAAATGGCCGACTGCTCTGGCCATTGATCTAGAGTTGAAAAGAATCTTTTGGATCGATGAGAATCTTCATAGATTATCTTCGATAGATTTTAATGGCAATGATAAACAAACTGTTATTGAAAAGCGTGAATTATATACTAATTCTTATTCTATGGATATTTTTGGTGATGATATTTATTGGTTTAGTTATAAAAATCAATCAATACTTAAAACCAACAAATTTGGCCTCAATGACAATCAAATTGATTATTTGTTTAAATCCGATACAAGCATATATTCCCTCAGAATAATAGATTCTTCACTTCAACCAAACTCTAGGAACAGATGTTTTGAAAATAAATGTTCACATCTTTGTCTCCCAATTGGTATTTATAAATATCGATGTGTTTGTCCTAATATTTTCTATGATAAATCCCATGAAATAACACAATGTATGGAACTTGTAAGTATTTTTCTACTCAAAGATATTAATACTTTCTGTTGCCGTCGTTCGCAATAATAGTTGAAAAATTTTAAAAATTAGAAAAATCATAAATTCATTAATAAGGGCAACAAAAGGACAAAAAATTTTTACATTTGAAAGTTAGTTAATGAGTGAGCTATAGAGGGAATGAATAAGAGATTGATTGTGTGAAAACTTTTAATAGGGGGCTGATGTTCTTTGATTTGGAGTTTCGAAGCAACGGGGGGAGGGGTTTCCTTTGTTGTATCGAAACTTTTGTAATCATAATTCTTTTCTCTTATTTCCGAATATAAACTGATACCCGAGTTAACATAATTATGATCAGTACTTTTTTAGAAATAGAATGAAATGCTTTCATTCTCAAAATATCTATATTATATTATACAAAAGTGTGTCTGTCTTTCTGATCCCTTATAGACTCGGCCCCTGGACATGATAGAGACATGAGACAGGTATCATTAGAACCAGTATGACCCGAACAGGAAGGTAACGTCAAAAACTTAAGCGAAAAGTAGCCAGTGGCAAGTTACCGAACTAAATTTAACCGAAATGATGCTTTTCTATGGGAAATTTTTTAACGGGCTTTATAAATGCTCGAATAGCGAACATAAACCAGTCTAGTATTTAATAATTTTCAATGTGTATTTATATGTTTATTTTCTTCTCAAAAAAGGACACAGCGATAGAAGTTAACAATTCAGACACATTACTGAGAATTTCTCCAATAATGAGTTTCGACGGAATGATTAACACAACACTTAAAGTAAGGATTCTCTCACTCTATTCGATATATTTTTCATTAATTTAATACCATTCGATTATTATTTAGGAATCGAATTATACAGAAATTGTAGAAAATAATGGAAGGACACCAACATCTGAGTTTAATTGTATTTCGAAATTAAATCAAATAAAGGAATTGTTAATAAAACTGAACGAAACATTGTTTAATTGAAATGAGATCATAATCTGATCATTTATTCAATTAAAAGAAAATTTGAATTTTGTTTATGAATACAATATATTTGATAATTGTATTTCAGTTTGTCTGTCATTTAAACAAAACTAAATAGTTAAATAAAATGATAATAAAACATCTTTCTCAGAGTTTAATTTATGATTATTTTTTAAATAATTTATTTCTAAGAAGAACACTTTACAATAAAATACTAATTAAATTAAAAAGTGATTACTAGAGAAATTGCGATAGAGATAGACGTGTTTGACAGACGGCATCACTCATTGTTAGTGAGATCATTATTTAGTGGAAGAGTTGTCATTATAATAGATCATTATTTTTTGAGGTGTTTTTCTTAATTTATTACTATTGGTAATATTATTCTATATAAGATGAGACTTTAGTTCCCAAAAAAATCATTAGAAAAATGGCGTTAATTTAACATTTAATAAGAGTCTATATTATTAAAAGTCAAAATCAATTAAAAGATCTAAATTTTCTATTTTAAATAATTCCTATTAAAATATGATTTAACAGCAATTTAAAAGCTTTTATTTCTGTCTTTAAATAATTTATTGTTTTCATAATAAAAGCAATGTATGAGAGACTCAATCAGTACTCTATTTATTAATTTTGTTGATAAAAATTTAAAGAAAAATTTTTGTTTAATTAAACTGTATTTGAATTGAATATTTATTGTGAATTAAACCTCACATAAGTTTGTGTTTAGCGAGAGTAAGAAGAGGGTAAAAACTAATTGTTCAATTCTTGATTATTCATATTCTGAAACTTTTTGTGATTAACCGTTTGGACATAAAATCCGAACCATTTATTAAGCATTTTCTCATTGATATATGATTTTATGCTCTAAAAATTAGTCTTTTGATATCCTGAATTATGCTATTTGATATTTTGATATTTATGCTCTTAATACAGAATAATGCTTTATTATGCTTTCGCTCTGAAAAAAGAATATTATCTATTGATTGTGATGATTATGTCAAGCAATATGTGAAACAGAATATTTTTCAGATTGTATTTACATAAACAATTAGAAAGTTAGAGTGACCGACACTTAGAGTGAGAAATAGTGTTTAATTTCAGTAAAAATGATGGTTTTAAAGATTCAATATTCAAATAATGATACTAAGTTTAATTAAAAGTTTTAATTTGAATTTTGAAAGCGAGTATACTATTAAACAGTTGATAAAACTCAGCTGCAATGGAACAGGAATGAACATTTGGTCAGCTCAAAAGTACCATAAAACTGAGATGATGGGCAACACTATGAATTTATACTCAATAATAATAGAAATATGAACAAAATTAATAAAGGTGGTGACTATTCGGAAAGCAGAAAGCTGAAAGCATTACAATGGTGTAAAGTTGACTTTCTTACATACCTAGCATGCAGTGAAGCCAACCTTACCTAACTAAACTTAACCATACTAAACCGATTATGTTTGGGATTCACTGTAAGGTAGATTTTGGTGGATTCACTGCATGCTAGGTATGTAAGAAAGTCAACTTTACACCATCGAAGTGCTTACTGCTTTCCGAATAGTCACAACCTTAATAAATATAACAAATTTATTTACAATAGTTCTCAATATGAAAATATATTGATTGAATGCATTACCGATTATTTAATTTATTTATATAAATTCTCTAATCTTAGAAATAAAGCTTTATTCATCTCTGAATCGAGTCTTTTGTTGTTTTTAAAACCAATTAAATCCAGTGTATTATAAGTCAATCCGTGATAATTTGCAAAAATATCACGAAATGATTTAAATTGAGTTTCTTTTGGTTCATTTATATATGTTAAGACTTCTTCATCTGCTAATTGACCCCAAATATAATATAATCTGTTTGAGCACATGAAATGTTGCAATCATTATGTGATGCGATTTCAATGAATTTATTAGAATTATTCAATTTTATTGGTATTAATTGTTCTTCACTTCCACCATTGATTCCCAATTGATTAAATATATTATCACCGAAAACATAAATATCTCTTTCACGTGATAACAATAAACTGTGAAATAAACCACAACTTATTTTATCAATTATTATATTTTTATCTAATTTTATTAATTTTGGTGAATTTGAGTCTTCTTTACTACCAATTCCAAGTTGGCCACAGCTATTCCACCCCCAACTAAATACATGTCCATTTTCTGTTAACATCAGTGAATGATAAGAACCACATGAAATTGCTTTCACTTTTTCTCCAATAAAAGCATTCAATTTAAGTGGCATTAAAACACGATTTCCATTACTATTATTCCCAATTCGTAACAAAGTATTCTCATCCCAAGCATACACTTCACCATTTGATGTCAATACTAATGTTTGACAATAACCACAACAAATATCAATTATTCTCATTTAATAGATATTTATTCAATTGTAGTTTATATATCATTTCATCATTAATTCCATTCCATAAAAATCCGCAACCATTTATACCCCAACAATATATAATTCCACTAATAATTCGCGCGATTGAATGAGTCTCACTATTATTGAATTCAATTATTTGTTTATTACTTAAATCTTCATTAAGAGTAAACTCTTTTATTTCATTTTCATGACCAAAACCTAATAATCCATAAGAATTAGAACCAAAACAGTAAACTTGATCATTATTTGTCACGATAATTATATTGATTTTCTTCTCGCGATCTTTGAAAACATGTAATAATTTAATATTTCTTTTGAATTCTTCCTTCAAATCATTTAAAACTTTAATTTTCTTAATAATAAATGAATTTATATTTTCAGACATTTTATGTTCACTTTTTCTATTATTGAAGTCAATTTGAATCGCGTTTTTCAAATGCTTTCTTAGTTAATAAGGTGCATATATATTAATATAGGACCTCAAATTCTAGTTAATGCGTACTGATTAAGTTCACAAGGTCAAATCAAGGTAGCTAGAGGGCAAACGGGAGTTGTCCAGACATCCGTAGGGCTATTCATCGTACATAGGGTTGGAAAATTACGCATCAAGTTCTTTCGTGTGTAATATTACGCGTAATTTTCGTTTGGTTACCTCATCAATTTTTTACAGCGATAAATCGATCGATTCTTATAATTATTTGGATATCTATGGATTTGAGGGAGGGAGGGAGGGAGGGAGGGAGAGAGAGAGAGAGAGAGAGAGAGAGAGAGAGAGAGAGAGAGAATTCGCGTTTCTGTTAAATTTTCAGAAAATAAAGTGCTTGATATGCTTGGTGAAATATTTTCTGAAAAATAAGGTACTCAAGCGAAAAAGGTGGGGATTATATTTAAAGAAAGTCATTTTGCCACCAAAAGTCCAAATTCTTCTATTTTCTAGCATTTTTAGTAATTTTTGCTAAATTATTGTATTTTGAACCAAAGACACGGAACAAGTTGAGAACATTTGACAATTTTCAAGTTTTTCACAATTTCAAAATTGGCAAATTTCCCAAAATTGTCATTTAAATCCGATAAGTTTGACCCCCACAAAGATTTCAAGAAAATTCAGATCTGACCTTCTCCTGATGCTTCGGACATTGAGAAAGACTGATTTGAATACCACACTCGCGCAAAAGTAACTTACTGTTAAAGACAAAAGTAAGATTCATTTTTTTTGCAAAATAAAACATATACTTTACTGTATGAATCTTAAAAACTTTACTCTCTATTTAATGTTTAACTCATTTCTCATATTGTTTTATTAGTTATGATTACTTTACAGTCGAATAATGATTGAAACCTTACTCAAAAGTATAGATCATCAAAAGATTAATCTCTGTCTCTAACAATACCAGTAAATAATTATTATTGGTTATAATCATCGTATCGATTATTATTGGTTATAATCATCGTATCGATTATTATTGGTTATAATCATCGTATCGATTATTATTGTCATCGAATGTCTTGATCTTAAAAATTAACATTATTTATGCATATTTTGTGGCGCAATTGGAAGTGATTTTGTGGCTATTATTAAATGATTTGAAGAATAAACAGAATTTCATCTTATTTTAACTAAAAATTTCAATTGTGAAAGAATTTTTAGATTTTTTTTGAAAATAAATTTTTTGAATCTTATATAGGCTTTTGATGATTTATTATTTAACAAAAATTTAAAATTATATCTTGAAAATTACTGAAGTTTGAATATTATATTAAATTAAAGAACAATTTTTTGTTTGAAAAGTTCTTTTAATAGAAATATTTTAGTCCAATAGTTATTAATTCAATTTTTATATTAATACTAAAAGTCATTAATAAAAAGAAAAAACGAAACTTTTAAAAATAAAGAAATAAAATGTTCAAATTTTTTTAACAATCATAACATTGAATACAAAATTAATAATTAAATAAAACTCTTGAAATGTATGATCAATGATCAGCCGACTTGCCATCGAAGACCAGATGTTGGCTTTTCGGGAAGGTCTGCATTTCCAGACTTTAGTTTAACCACACCTTTAGATCCACGCGATTTCTGTTCAGCAGCTCTTCGTTCGGCCGCTGCAGCCATTTCTGTATTTATTATTACAATTAATCATAAAAGTATTATTAGTTATTTAAATAAAGATCGCTTCAAAGTAAACGCTTTTTGATATCTTATGTATTACATAATATGAAATATAATAAGATGTTTTCAATCTGTATCTGTTTGTGTCGACCACTAAACTATATGACCATTTGAAAGGGCAAAAGCATTAACGAATAGGTAAGGTTTCAAATAATTTAAATGTTTTATCAATGTATAAGAGTTATGAACTTAACTCACAAAAAACTATTTAATTTCCGGATCTTATGACTGCAAAAACTTAATATATTATTACGATATGACTAATAATCATAACTTTGATTGAAAAAATATTTATTCATTAATAGTTCTGACTTTTAATCACCAGATTTACTACTTTACAAATGTATGTCTTTAAGTATTTTGAATTATATGTGTTTGAAATAAAGTGAAATTTTGAGAGTTTAGTTGAAAACTGTAATACATTGATAAAAGAGTTAAGTGTTCATAAAATAACATTCTGTTTCTCCTTTCAAATTCTATTATACAGACTTCGGACCTGTTTCTTATAGATCTAAATCGTTCGCAATTAAAAGGTAAGAAATTTTTTGTCAATAAGTCATTACTTCTCAGGAAATATTTATTTGTGTATTTCATTATTATAAACAAAACTCAACTTTTTATGGCTTTATTTTAAATAATTAGTCACAAAAAGACATCTATTGAGAGATCTATTGAATTATTATTCTATACATACGTATAAAATATTCAAAGTATTAATTATTGGTTTTAAGTGTAATTTAATATGTTTTCACTTAATATATACTTAATCTGTTTTAATAAATAATTGAATAATACCTTCACGAGAGGCCGACTGGTATTGAGTTTGATTAGACATCGGTTGAGACGAAACACCACTTGACTAGAAATTCAATTTCAAATTCATATTTAGTTTAGTTTCAAAACAATCATAAAAACATCAATTATTACATTATTTTCTGTATTATCAATGCTTTCATTTAACGGTCTTTTACAACAAGTTTTACTAATATTTTGCAATTCATTTGCATTAATCTCTGCTTTCAATGGCTTTAAAAACATATAAACAGACAATTAATTGATATTTTTTTCATCCAAACATTTTTTATTCATCGAAAAAATGACTGTAATTTTATCTCAATATTAACGATAGATTAAACTCAAAAATTTTTAACTTTAAACTTTTGGATTAGTTTGTGTATAATCTTTGAAAAAATAATTGATAAATTCTTACACTTTTGTTTTGATTAGTATTGAACTGATTTTGTTGATCGTTTTCGTCTTTTTGACCACAACAACAACTGCTTCCCATTATTGTTGATAATTATCTGTCAATTAGTAATCGATATATTATTCAATAAATCAAATATTTTATCTTTATATTTATTGTTTATTTTTAAAATTAAGTGTAAATTTAGGTTTAATTTAATTAAAGTTTATTCAATTTTCTCATATATTATTATTACGATTAAACTGAAAAGTAATTGAAATCTGTTTTTCAGAGTTTTGTTTACATTTTGAATATCAATATATCATAAGTAAACAATTTTTAAAGCACGTGAAGGTGTGGTCATTGCCTACGAATGCCAACAATGAATACGTCATAATTACTTCTGATTAGTTTTACTCTCTTTACTATTTTTATTAATAAAAAGCGCTTTATTTGAACTCAACTTAAGTATAATAATTTTCAAATCAAAGATTTAAGTCTTAATCCAATAAAAGTTAATCATTTCTCTATTCATTGATCAGAATTTAAATCAATAGAAATTTCATTATCTCTTTATAAAGTTTTCAAAATTATATTTAATGTTAAAAAGTTTAGATAAAGTTATTCTTATAGTCACTATTCATAAAACTAATCTATTTTTCAGTTTATTACTTATTATTTTATGATCAAAATTAATGATAAGTTTTTGAAACTTTCGTACAAAGTCTTGCAAATTCATCCGTTAACTAATGATACCTTTTAATTGTTTTTTATCAGCAATTAATCGTTAAGTTTTATTAATTTGACTTCATTTAGAGTTAAAAATAACTAAAATAATTAACCACTTATTACTTAAAATGAAAATGTTTTGAGGTTTTAATTATCATAAACTTTATAACCCATAAAAACATAATAAAATTGAGTTATCTTTGAATAATAATAATGGCAATCATTACATTGTTATATCTCTAGCATTTAAATAATTACGTTCTTTGACGTAAATATATAATAGTTTCGTATTTTATTCATTTCGTAACTCTTTTGATAACTAAAGTTAAATAAAATAAATTATTATAAATATAGAACTACTATTTGATTAGTTATTACGACAAAACTTCAGTTCATTTCAGTGTTTGATTAATAGGATAGAAAATGATTTGTTCAAAGAATTTGATTCTAGTATTTTTCATAGTGTTTTTCATAAGTCTCATAAATTGTTGGGCAATAAATAACTGTTGCGATGATTCAAACCTAAAATGTTTGAACGATTTTCAATGTTTGGACTGTATTTGTCGCTGTACTGAAGGCTATATCGAATCGAAAGATAATAAAAGCTGTATTCGTAAAGAATTATTTTGTGGATCAGATTCTGACTGTGGTTCTGATGGTTCCGGAGTTTGTAAACTAAACAAATGCTATTGTAATGAGAGGTATGAATGGAGTGATAAACAGAAATGCTATCAAAACAAGTATAATTCCGAACACTTTCAAAATGATCCGATTATTAAAGAAGTTCTAATCGAAGGCATTGAATATATTATTATTGTTGGAATTGCTGTATTTTTAGCCATAATCGCATTTGTTATTAGAAAATTGATCCAAATAAGAAAACGAAGAAAATCTGCGACTAGTATTCAAAGGATGAATAATTCTTTTGTCACTCGTATGTAACTCATATTTTATATAAACATTAATTTGACAATTTGTTTGATTGCGTTGATATCAAATATTAAATGCTATGAACTTTTATTATTGCATTACTTTAATTGATATTGTCGCCTTACAATTATAATGTTCTATCGAAACATCACTACATTTCCCAACTATTTTCAATGGCAACTCAAAATCTCAACAAATAGCCTGTCAGACAATAATTGAATTCACAGAATTTCGATATTTTATTTTTGTGTATCAGCATTAATAATGTATATGACCAATATATTACTCAATGGTTCAGATCATTCCTTCATGTAATTTCATGTTCGAATAGAACATTATAATTCTTAATTATTGTGCCAAAATTTTAGAATTATAATGTTCTATGCAATTAAATGTTATGATAACGATCAAATTCAGGTTTCCTCAATACATATTCTTGAAAGCCATGTGAAACAGTGTATTTTTATATCGAAGGAATTTTCCTTATATAATCGGTATTCTTGATTTCCTTAAATTGCTTCAATTTTTAGATTTTTTACGATAGAACATTATAATTCTGAGGCCACGATATGCTTTATGATAAACTTGTATATAATTGTTAAATAATCTTATAAAAGTCATTAAATAATAAGTTATATTAAATTATTGTGTCTTTAATTTAACGTTTGTTCACAAGACATGTAACATCTTTTTTCTTTAAAAGATCTAAACAATTATTCAATATTAAGGTAAACCAAAATAATGTTAAGTAATTTTAATCAAATACTATCGATTGTCTCAATATTTTATGTATTTTGAATGCAATTTGATTTTTAGGTAAATAATTGGCATTAGAATGACATAAAAATTGAATTGTAATCTAATATAGGAATTAATTTAAATTTGGCCTAAATTGTCATCAGAGCAGAAAAGTTTAGTTTGTTCTGAATCTTCATTAATCCACTGCTTTGAATAATTTTGGTAATAGTGATAGATCTTATTCAATAATAATAAAATGACCGCCACATTCATATTTATTTGAAATATAATATAATTATTTATACAAATAATAACATTAAAAAATTATTTTAAAGAACAATAAATGAATTAATACAATACATAATTGGAATTTTCTCAAAAAATCTTATTAAAGTATTAAGAAAATTATTTTTAAAAAAGTTTTCATTTAAAGTGAATATAAGTACAGAATAGAAAAAAAGTTAATAAAAAATACAAAAAGATTATCTTTGATAGAAAGAGAGTCACATTGTTTTAATCTAAAAGAAAAAAAGTAGAAAATTCTAACAATTTGTTCAATAAATCTCATGTCAAGGAATTCATAAAGTTTTTGGTCTGAAATTAAAATGCGTTAAACTTTTAACTTCTTTTTTTTTGGTATTCAAACTGAAAATTCATTCATCAGTGTTTAGAACTCCCAAAGAGTAGCGCTTTCTGGAGGACAGTTCGAGACAATAATGGCTCCATTATTAGTGAGATTAAGATAGGAATGAGATTCAAAAGTTCTGATAGCAATACACGTCCCGTTTCTAAGTTCCAGTTGAAACTGTTGAGCACAAGCCGGAGAAGAGGCGTCACAAACAACTGAATTGCCATCAATTATACTCAAGTATTTATTATTTGCCACCATTTTTAGATAACAGCAATTGAATGTCGAGTCGATATCATCCAAATTATCAGAATTCGCATATTCTATGCGTATTGAGTCAGGAGTTGTTTTGTTTGATTCCAACTTTCCGGCGCCTTATCATTAAAGTTAAAGAAAAATATAAAATAACAATTTTTAATATAACTAATCTTTTTTGAATAAAAAGTTAGAAAGTTCAAGAAAATAAAATTTAAATTGACTTATATTATATGTTACGCTTTCTGACGATACACTTGATAATTGTCGCTTATCTTTAGAGAAATGTTTACCTCAAATAAGTTAAAGAATACTTTTTAGTACTTTTTTGCGTTTTTGCTATCAAAAAGTGAATGAACTTTTTTTTGTTTCCTTTTGATGAATAAATTATTTTGTATAATTTATTTGGAATTCAATTCAATGCATGCAATGTATGCTTAAGAAAAAGAGCATACAATACATACTCATATTTTCTAAGCTCATTATGGACTTCAAAGATTAATTTTTATTGTTGGATAGAATCTGAAAATATTTTGTAAAATTGAGTTGTTTTTGTTGTTATATTAAATAGAAAAATTTCAATTCAAAGTTGAATATGAAAATAGTAATTGATATTAAAATTGCCTTAAACTGATCAATAAATTAAAAGATATCGGATTAAATACCTGGTAATTTAAGTCCAACAAAACCACTCGCAGAACTTCCTCTTAAGTTAATAGAAGTGCGATTCAAGAATTTGACGTAAAACTTGACGGCATCGGTCTGACCAGTATAGAGTTGACCAGATTTTCGGGCGCAAATCCACTTCATGTTATTTTCATCGGTAGGCGAGTCACTGACCAGAAGAGAACACGATCCGTCCTCATTGTTCCACTTTATCTTCGCATAAGCTCTTGATTTCATGTCTTTATTAGCGGCCGATATTGTTGAGGCGCCGCCTAATGACCAATAGTTACCCTCATATGTACTGATGAACCAGCAATTGCTCGCATTGTTGTATTCAAATTGAAAAGTTTCGTGTTGTGTCGCCTCGTTTTGATTCGCACTTAAGTCAACGCCTGATTTGCATAAAAATGAAAATAATTTCCAATTATAATGGTTTGCCTTATATTTAATTTCAATAGAAATAATTGCTTTTGTAATAAAATCTAATTATAAAAGTTAAGATTAATTTAACTAAAAATTTCTTTTCATTTTTTACTTTGTAACTATTTATAACCAACTATGTATTGAAATAAATTATAAATAAATGAATAGTTTATTAATAAGTTTTATGAATAAGTCACGAAAATTGAAAATAATTAACTGAATATAATCATAATTAAGTTTTCGTTTAAAAGTGAATACATTAACAGGTTTGTGAACCTCTTAACTAAAAGAAGACAAAGTAAAAATGATACAAACCTTGCTTAATGCTAACCCATTTATTATTAAAAGTAGCCCTCAATGCCATTTGAATGGGCGCCACTTCGAACTCAAACTGTTCATCTTTGGTTACATGAGTAGATCGTGTCCTAAGAAGTGAAGCGCGTCCGGCGGCCGCCAAATACCGGCCACTGCTATCTCTGAACGCAATATTTCCGCCGTGATATTCAATTGTGAAAAGACATTCATTTGGAGGCAAAGAATTATTTTTATCAGTCATTTTCCATTCAATGCAAGATCCGTCACAAGTCAAGTATTTAGAGTTTGACGTCAATAATGCATATTTGCCGCCCTCATAGTATTTGAATTGAAATAAAGTTTCTGAACCCCAAGCATTGGTAGCGTCCACTTGAATCTGTTCCGATTCGCCTCCATTTGCGGCTCCGTTTATATGACCTCAAGTGGTGTAAAACATATTTTTTAAGTTTATTGATTTAGTTTTTAGAGTTATTATGTTCTGTTCGAGATTATAATGGACTTAATTGTTATGTTTATGAAAGAAACGTGTCATAAAAGTTGCCTCAACTCTAAGTGGTTCACGTATTTGGTAAACACTTCAATTTGTGTTCACAACAATTTTTAATTTATTATGTATTGATTTTTAAATCCTCTGTTATTCAAAATTAAATCGCAGACATCTTTATAATAGAATTCAATATTTCGAACAAAAATATTATAAATCATTTTGTTTGAAAACCCTTATAATCAAACTAAAGTGATATTCATGGCTAAAATCATAAAATTTTTGGGAACGGAACACATAAAAATCGTGAAAATTTTCAAGGGTTCAATGCTTTGAATTGAATATATTTGATGATAATTAATAAAATTGTGAGTTTAAATAATGAAAATGTAGAAAATAGAACAAAACAAAAAATTTCTTTAATAAAGATGGACATTTTTGGGAATATTTTCTTTAAAGTTCTACTCAAGTTATTAAATAGATATTCATGATAAAAGGTTCTAAATTTACGTAAGAATTGATGAATATCAATAAAATGAAATACATGAATAATCGAATTCGAAGAATAATCGAAACTTTGAGAATTGAATCTGAAAATGTAGGGTTTTTGTAACATGAACACTAGGAAAGTTACATAATTGTAATTTTGGTAAACAACTTTCGTAATTAGAGTGATTAGACTTACAGGAATCGAGCTCTGAGTACAGGCTGAAGGAAAGGGTCTTTCCTTCACAAGCATATGATAGAAGATGACTAATCATAGTTTTTCAGAATTTGATATTTTGACAAAAATACAGATATTTGAGTACATACAGAGACATACAGAATGCTTTTAATCCTTTAATCAATTTTAATCCTAACATTTAATTCTTAACCGATTAATTATAAGTTGCAAATAATAATCGGCTAATTAGAGCTTTCGAAAATTAAAATATAAAATTATAAAATAACTTGCGAACTTTTAATTTTCGAAATATAAATCTCAATTACGAGTTCAAGAAAATAATTGTCCACGAAATGACAGGAATTACCAAAGAATAAATCGAAAAGACAAGGAATTAGGAAAAAAGACACAACTCTAATAAGGCAACTCTATTGGAACTGCATTATATTTATCATTTTTCTAATTATAACAGAAGGCAATAAATTATGATAAAAAAAGTTCAAAGTCGTGCGCAATAAATGAAATATTTTGTGTTTCGTATCAATAATTAGTATTAAATAATTACCTGAACTCGAAGGCATAGCTCGAGCATATCTTTTTCTGCCAATTGATTTGAGTCCAAACATAGTGGCACCGCGTGCTGGGATCAGATGGACGTGCCATAGCTCAGCACGTGATTGAGGCATCTTTGCATTGCATTGAATCATACCATCAGTAGTCGCTCCTAAATAATAGCCTCGAGACAAGTTCCGAAATGCCCACGAAATTTGTTCTATCATTAAGAATATTTTCATAAGAATATTGTTATTGAATTTTCTTTTTTCGAGAATAAAAACAAAACTAATTGAAAAGTTATTTTTATTGAAAGTTATGCCTAGAACTTTGTTTTTAAATGCTTTGTAAAAATATTTTCCACTCTTGATAGATAGTTTTGAACACAGCTTGAGTTTTCTCATCTTCAAACTAATAAAAAGTTATACGTAATGTAGAAAGTAATTAATTATTTTTTCAAAATAATTTCCTGCCAAAAAATTTCTTAGAAGAAAGAAAGTTATGGTTCTCTTTCAGAACAATTAACAACAGGAGTCTTATGCCAAAAATTTTGAGAAAACTTTTTAGAATATACTTTGCATTTAAAAAAAGTATTTTAACTAACAGTTAAATATTAAGAATAAAAATCTAGTATAAAATTGAAAGAATAGATATACATATGATTGACCACATTATTACTAAATATTTTTTAGTTTATATCCATTAAGTTTTATAACTATTAATAAAATTCATCTCAATCTAAATATCAATCATGACTACGGTTAACAAAATACTCCTTTTTATTAACTTAATAAAAATTCAAAAGATAAGAATACAGTAGAAATAATTCTAATAATAAAAAGTTTTATAATGACAACAATTAAGATAGTTTCATAATTCAAATAGAAATCACGATTTGAACAGGATTTAAAAATTGCATTTTTCGAAAGTTTACGAAAAACACATTGATCTGATTTGATGTTAACTAATGTTCAATTGGCGTCAAGTACTAGTCCAACCATCAAAATAAAAGTGATGCATAAGGAGTCAAATTTGAAGTGTCCACTCATTCATTTAGATTGAATATGAAAGCATTAAAATGAAACTATGAATTTGTATTTAAATTTTGATGCATATCTGCCTCAATTTTGATCCCATCGCATCAGAGATCACCCGGATTTAGGACTAAGTACTTGACGCCAATGTTCATTTCATTGAATGAACTCTACTTTTTCCCTTTAACCAAAACTAACCGAATAATTGCACGAATGGATAAAAAACTAACTCATGGTCTAAAAGAAATTTAAATCTATTTCAAGAGAAAATGATAAATGTAAGAGTGATGAGCTTTGAGGTTATAGTTGAAAATCAAGTATTTCAAAATTGACTTTTATGAAACTCAAGAACTAGAGTTGACTTTAATACTTAAGACCTAATAATTCATGAACAAAAGCTTAAGAATCGTGTGAACTTTCGCTCTGAATAGAATTCAAAAGTGAAGTTTAAAAGATATGGACTTTAAATAAATGCTAATCTTTAAATTGATTAAAAAGGATTCAATCATTTCTAATAATGCTAAACATTTTTTGACTGACTTATCAAAAATGAAAATTTCTTTCTCTTGACACAAATGAATTTGGACTGACTTTCATTTCGTGAGTCAGAAAATGGTTAAGAAGTTTGGGAGAAAAAATTCTTTTATCACAATCTAAAAAGTTTCAATTTTAAAATAAATTGATCGGAAAAGTGTATAAAATTAATGAATTGAATAATTCAAACCCTGAGCCAATCCCTGAGACATCGAGCAAATAGTGATTGTAAAACGTGCCCCTTCTGTACGTTCTTGTGATTCACACGTGACGTTTCCGAATGAATCCACAGCCAAATAGCAATTGAGGTGTGACTTAATGGCAACATTTTCCAACTCTTCGATATCATCCAAACGTGAACTTCCATTGAGTTCACCATTTATAGGAAACGGTTCAATAGTCCACTGCTGCTTCTTCTTAAGGCCCACACCATTCGCATTAATTTTATGGCCAAATGTTTCTGCGGTCAAGTATTTATATTGTCCATTCACCAGACCTACTGTTCCCGACCACATATTTACGCTCTATAGTTAGGTGAAAATGTTTTTAAGTTTGAGTAAACATTCTTCGAAAAATATTTTCTAAGTTTAATATGAATTTTACATAAAACTTGAATTTTAAATTGAACTCTCTTTTGAATAAACTTTTCATAACTTGTTTTCCGCTTCGTTTTACATTTCATGATTAGTTATGATTCAAGAAATTGAATTAATAATAAAGTGAATGAAATGTATTCAACAAACAAACCTTTTAAATAATTAATAATTTATTTGTAAACTTGATTTTATCAGACATCAAATCAAAGGATTGTGTGAAAAATATTCATTAGCTTTTGAGAGTCATTAAATTGAAATAAATTTAAGTAATTTGAAGTAAATTGATGTTTAAATATAAAAATTGTATAAATATACTGTATATACAATAACTAAAGTAAAAGAAAGAATGGTATTCAAAACAACAAGTTCTTAAATCTCCTCCCAATCCGTTTGAACTTTACTTATAGAGCCCAATAAACAATGTTAAAAATCAAGAGTTCTCTTACCTATTATACGAGTATTTTCTGCATAACTGCTTCAACATTCAATTTTGTTACAACAGCTAACAAACTAACTAAACAACCACTTTTAATAGCATACTTTAATATATATTTCAATCTATTAACCAATAATAAACCAAATTATTAATAATATGCGTGAGATTTTGACATTTGTTATCCGACAACAACATTGTGTGAAAAAAGTGTCGCATTTTGTTTAGCTTTGATTTACGGATAAAAAAAATATAAAGAGAAGGAAATTAGAGGCCAACAAACTTTTGTATATAAGGAGTGCTATTATGTAAGATTCAGTTGATTAGAGAGAAGCAAAAATATTACATAACTTCTCTCTGAATGCTCATTAAAAATATTATTAATGCTTCATAAATATTAATTGAAGGAAATGAAATATTTTCAAATGAATTTTATAGATTTTGCGACTTATGCTATAGATATAATGAAATTTATCATTTATTAAATATAAAATCAGGCCTAAAGTTCGATCTTAATGAGAATCTTATGGCTATTCATTCGGTAAATGATAGTTTATTATTTCGCTAAATATCATAATAAACATTATGAGTATTATTATTGTTATCGATTTATAAATTATTTCTATTATGAGTTTTTTCATGTTCTGAAAATTTTATTTTTCAAACGGGTAGAGATAATGACTTTATTTATTGAACTTGAAATTAACACCAATTCATCGCTAATATGTTTCAAATTCTTTAAGATATAATCAATAAAACTATATTTAGATTTTTATGTGTATTTCAATTAAAAATATAAAAGTTGAACTATTTTGACATAAGAGTTATTTCATTCATAACAAAGTTTAAAAGTTATGTCAAATTAATATACAGGTATAGTCTATAAGTTTGAAATAAAATAAAAAAAATATTTTAAATCAGAATTTAATGTAATTTATGAAAACATTAATTTTACTGACTATGCATAGAGTTTAATTCAATTATTAGTATGAATAATAAATCAAAATTTTGTTGGCTTTGAAGCAGATGAGAATCAACGCAAAAGTTTTAAATCTATTGACTAAACGCGTGAATTCATGCTATTTTTGGTTCATTAATAATACGAGTACTTCACATGAATTTATCATAAATTAAGTAAAGTCTGTCCAACCGATTGTGGTCTCTCTTGTGTTATTTCAAGTTATTAATGAAAAATTGAGAAAATTCTAAGTTATAAAACATTGGTATTGAATGATTATATAATAAAATATTTTCAATAATTAACTTCATATTGATATCGAGTGACAAATTATAAAACTTTCTTATTTTTAGATCAACCTAAACCTCGATATTTGAGTGTCGATTGATTTATCGATCTATTTATGAGAATTGAACAAATTATGATTATTTCGAGACTGATATACCAATCATTTAACTTGAATTCATCGAAAACAAGGGCAGCTCTAATGTCAACAAAACTGAGTCAATAATCAAAAATCAATTACAAAGTAAGTGAGACGAGTATCAAATGGAAAAATAATGTTATTCTAATCTATAGATAAAGAATTTGTGTTTGAATTATTCATATTTAACTGAAACTAATTCACGATTGAGTGAATCGATAGAAAAAGAAGTTTATGTCCTCTCCCTCTATGAAAACTCATTAAAATTTGAATTCAAACAAATGCTTTTGTCAAATGTGGAACACTATTGCAGGCAATCCTAAAATAATTTCCTTTTGAATGAACAATTAAATAAACAATTATTATCTATAATGAATCCCAACACCATTATATGAAAGGGTAATAATTATCACGAAAATTGAATAATAAAAGGATATTTTGTTCTAAAATTGAGTTAAGAATAGTTAATAAGCTTTTTAAATATTAATTTTGTACTTTTATGAACAAACGAAGAGCTCAACAATAATGGATAGCTTTTTAAATATCAGATAATAGTTATTGTACTGAATTCAACACATCTTGAATAAGGAAATGAATAGATTTTCTCAACATAAAAACTCAGATTCATTTTATTTCCCTATTTTTAAATATAAATTCAAGTTTTAAAGTCAAGAAAACAGGAACTATTCTTATAACTTATACACCCTTTTGTTCGCTTTGCTTTTGTTCATAATGTATTATCACGTTTTGATTAAGAATTATTCTTGTTTTAGTCCAAAAATCTATATTAATAGTGAAATTATTAATAAGTTTTTGATTCAAGTTTTGAGATCGGGTTTAACAGCGGTTGAGAAAAATGTAATTTACATTTTCGCTAAAATTACTCAAGTTTTTAAATTCAAATTTCATGAACACAATACAGATTAGATGAAACATTTTCTCTACAAACTTATATTTACTATTTATCAATAGAGTTTTCGTTCGCTTTTAAGATATTGCTCTCTTCTGTCGTTTAAAGATAATCATTATCTCTCAATATTTTGACTAAAAGTCAGACAATAAATCTAATTTTCCATTTATCTCAAGGTTCAATTTCCTTCACTACTGTTTCTTTTTTTTATAGTTTCTGAAAAAAGGACGAGTTTTCCGACAAAATTAATGCTCTGAACGATAACTGATTATCCTTTCATTACTTTTGAAACGTGTGAATACATGTATTCAAGTTTTAACTTTATGGGAAACGATTGACTTTTATCTCCAACTTTTTACAAAATAAAATTTCCTCAAAGAATAATTTTATTTAATTTCACAATAAACCTGTACATAAACCCTAAATGACAACTATTATACTTATCTATTTTGTTATTTTTGAAGAGGAAATTGTTACAAAATATTACTCAACAGAAGGATTGCATCTCAAAATCCTAGACATTAAATACTTAGAAATTATAAGCTGTTTGGGAAAAATCTCAGCTTTAAAAACAAATCATCTGAGAAGTTGTGTCTAACAATCCTGAAGTTTGTTTCACTAAAAAAATAATAAATACACAGACCTGTCATTTAGGACTTGAGGGAAAGCATATTTACAACAACAAAAATGAGAATATGTAAGAATATATTGAACTCACTTTAAAATGATATTACAAAATGACCATTTAATTCAAGTGACTCTCATAAAAACTTTAATAAAATTAAAGTTTACTTAAGTTTATAAGATATCTGTATTGACAGCTTAAATAAAAATTAATATAAATGAGATATAAATGAAAATAATTACTCAAACTTATATGAAGATCAAAATGAAGAAGTGAAGAGTAAAACTTAAGTTACACGATAAGTATCTCTACTTGAGATGATTTAAATAAATTATTTGAAAATACGATATAAACTAAAATAACTTACTCGTTATCAGTAGTGATGTTTAGGAGAAGAGTAATGTTTTGTATTTGATATGCAATAAGTGTTGACAGCTTTAATTATTAGATAACTTAACGAATCAATTATAAACAATGATAATGCGTTTCCTATTTCCCAAATATATAGTACTTTTTCCTCTACACCACTCTCTTATATAATAAGCAGAAATGAGTGAATGTTAAGACTAGTAATACATTGACATTAAGGCCAACGCCTTAACACTATTGATGTTTTGCAGGACTAGTCAATGAAGAAAATGCTGTTCTGCAGACTCTCCTCTCTCTCACTCTTCAATCTTCTCCCCTCTCTCTGTTTGTTTCAGAATCTATGAGCAAAACAGCGATGTATGTGATGTTGAACTTGAAAGTGAGGTTTGAGTGCGAAATCAATAGCTCACTGAACGCTCAATAGCTTTAGATATGTGAGAATGCGCTCAATTCCAGGCTTTTTCAATACTCGAGTTCTGGTTTTGCGCAAAACACCGAATATTATTGTTGTTGAGTTTGATTAAGTTGTCAAAAAATTTTCGATTTCATACAAACAATGTGAACTCAAATCAACTTTTTTCTTAATTAAGCGAAAAATGTTTTTGTCTTCTTTAAAAATTTAATTTAATTCAAAAGACTTTATTTATATATGGAATAAATGATGAATTTTTTCGATTAATTATTTTATACAATATATACTTTATTACAATATATTAACTATAAATCAAAGGATTTCAATTGATATAAACAAACTTAAGAGGAAAATAAACACGTTTTACTTGCTATTTATCAAATATATTAAAATTTATTATCTGTTAAAAACTCTTTAAATCAATTAAAAGTACAAAAATTTGAAGTTTTTTGGCATTAATATTGATAAGTTAGAAAACTAATAAACTTGAGAAAAAAATATGATCACAGACTAACACAAACATTGAGAGAGAAATAGATGCACAAAAACAATGTATTCTCTTTAAAAGTTGAAATCATGAACTGGTTGTGAGACACAAAAGAGTGTAATTCGAGAGAACCAACTAATGATCATCAATGCATGTCATGCCAGGCATTTAAACGCATTGGCCGTCAGTTACTCTTATAGTAGTAGACAGTATAGTAGAAGTGAAATAAACTTTTTTTTCTTAAATTCAAAAAAGGCTTAACTTGTCTCACAAATTATGATAAACTCAAGCCTGTCTTCCTATCAAAATATCCAAACCATCCACTATTGCATTGTTGTAGAAAAGGGAGGAAAAATTTTTAGGCTTAGAAAAAACTGCAGTCGACGGGAAGTGAGTCGAGTTGATGTTTAGCCAATTGCAGGTGATATTAGTTATAGTAATACTGAACAGACAGCTGAGCCCTACCATTAAAGTGGAACAAGTCCTTTCTGTAGGGAATTTTTCGCCTAACTATACAAATAATATGCCTTCAGGCTATTCTTTTTTAGGCTTGAGAAACATTTAATGAGTATTAATGATAGATTGTGTGACAGAAAATTTAAAAATACACTTGAACTTTACGGTATTTTGTCTTTTCGTGTAATTTTATGATCTATTCTTATGATATTTAACAAATTATAATTCGAAGAAATAATAATCATTAGAGGAATTACTAAAATAAGGAGCTTTTGAATAAGATTTGGTGTAAAATTGGGAATAAGTTTTATATTATTCATGAGAGGGTTCAATGAGTTTGAAAATTTAGCTTTAATTTTATTTTCGCAACAGTTATTTGGTATTAAAACTGATTTAAATCTGAATAATTGACAGACAATAATCATCGTCAAAAGCTTTGCTTTATTGAGACTTTTAAGTACTTTTTGCTAATAAAAATTCAAATTCTAGTCTTTGTATGAGTTTTTGTAAAATTTATAATTATAATACTTTTGAAATTCAGTTAAATTGTTTTCAAATTTTTATCGAGAAAATGATTTCAATACAGGATATTATTCACTCGTCAGTCAATTCTCAAAAATTCTCAACAAGTTGTCAATAAAATTTCGAATATGAATAAAATTCCTGAAAATATCGTATAAATTAGTTTAGGGTCAGAAAAACATTCTAGACTTGTCTAATGTACACCTTTTTGTTGTTTATAGGAACTTATCGTTAAATTAAAGAGTGAAAAGGTTAATGGGAAGTGATATCAATTAAATTGAAATGTTCGGTTCATTCAAAGTATTGCTCAATTTTCAATCTTTTTTCAGTCTAATTAAATGATGCATCAACATTTTCCCCTTATTCTTCACTTCATTTGACTTTAATTTTAGCTCAAGCTTCAGAATCTTATGCAAAACAGGTTCAATTAATGTGAATATGCATACTAATTGTTCGCATACTGTATTCAGTATTTGAGCCAATTTTTTTATAGCCAAAAAAACTATGAATTATTACTAATGAGTTTCTCATTCATTGAGGTTTTTGAAATTAAGCAAAGCTCTGAGGCCTTATTATATAAAAATAAATTTATATTAGGAACACAATAGTTATTATCTGAGATTTTTGACATGAAATTGTTTATTAGATTTAACGATTAAATAGATTTCTTCTCAGAAAATTCAGGAAACAATTGATTTGTAACATAAGCGCCGAAAAAATGCGATGATTCATGAATTTATGCGCAAATAGGGTGAAAATCTAAATATTATTATATAACAAACCTAATTCTTGATACTTACAGAGCTATAATTTTCTCTAGAAAATGTAATTTATGCATCTGTTCAGATTAATAATCAATTTCATAATTGGAAGTTTTGTTTCTGTGCTCGAGTTCTGTTTTATCTATTATAATATTTATTCTATTTTTCCGACTCATTGTTATCAGCTTTAGATAAATTGCTTCAATTTTTCATTTTCTATCATATTTAGAATCAGAAAACCTCTTAAAATAACTAAAATTCACCATAAATGAACTAAAATTTCCATCGAAGCTCAATCAAGTTTTTTAAAATGCATAATTATTTGTTAGAACACATGCCATGTTTCTATTGAAAGTTTTGAAAACAAAAATTCTAAATTTATTTTCCTGTGCTTCAAGTCTTTTGAGTTATTTATAACTTAAAATAAATATTATAACAAATAAATCCTATTTTTGTGCATTTAAGACATCCTTTTCTACTTAGGATAAGATTTGATCAATGAATATGATAGTGATCAATAATTAAGTGAATAAGCCATCGAAGTGCCTATATTTGAATGCATTAACATAAAACTCTTAAGCAAGAAAGAATTTTCTCATTAAATTCATTATTTTAAAGTTAAATCAGTTAGGGATAAAAAAGTTTCTGAAGATTTACTTCAGAAATCCCTTATTTGCCAAATCTATAATAATACAAATCCATTTTGAAAATAACATTCCACTTTTGAATTTATAAAATTGTTATACCTTTATTCAAACATCTAGTCAAATAAGAACACTAGTTTGAAATTCTAATGAATTACTTATTCAATTAAAATATAGTTAAAAATAGTAATAAAATTCATTTTCATGGTATAGCTTAAGAAACTAAGTCTTATAGCAATAATTATTTCCTTAAACCTTAATTTAAATATTCGAAAGAAAATGTGTAAATAATTAGAGAGATAATAAAAGCATTGTCCGATTTCAGGCAGAAATTGCCATTAGAAATGTTAGGATTGGTTATCATTAAGAAGATTCTAAAGAGAAGATTTTTTTGTAAAGTTAGTTCAGATGGCAGAAAATCTATTCCATTGTACTGCTATTTATTGAATATCTTAAACTTTTACATTAAGTTAATTGACAGTACGGTACTTAAGGTTTAGTATTGAATCGATTCTCAGAATAATTTTAAAGAAATATAATAAAGATCTATTAAGAAGTTTGACACCAAAAGCTGACTTCAATCTTTTATCTGATTGTGAATGAGTTTTAAGCTTTTGAAAGAATTTTGAAAAATGCTAAATACATTTTTAAAGATATGTTTTTTTATTGGCTCGGATTCTTAGCTTTATTATTACTAGTATAAGATTCTAAAATTTTTCTGTTTGACTGAAGACCATAACTGACAAAAATAATTGTATGAATTTAAGCATTACTCTAAAAATATAATTCAAATATTTCTCTGTTTATTGAATGAATAAAATTACTATATATTCAAACCACACAATCGAACAGATTTATTTCAAGTGTTAAAAAATCCATCAGTCAATTCTCATAAACTTATTATGTATTCATTCGAAAAACTGTTAAATTTTATAATCTTAAGTTCATTCTTGTGTCAAATCGACTAGAATTAGTTTCTTTCAGTAAGTTTGAAAATTGAGAACCTATGGGAACTCTAGAAAAAAAATGCTGCTTAAACTTTGATGAATGTGACGCTGCATTATTTCTTCAACATTTAAATTCATAGACATTTCGTGAGTGTAAATGATTGAGTGATAATGAGTCAAAAACTTAAACATTTGGAATTTAAGATGAAGTCTGTAATGCAATGTCATTGTTGACAAATATTCAAATGTAAACTCAAATATTACTGTAAAAGATCTACCAAAAATTGTTCGCTAAATTAGTTTAGGTTTTTTTTCTTATTTATAGTTTATGAAAAGTTTCAAAATCCTATATCTTAAAATATTTTACACTAAACAAATAGCACTCTCACTATTATTCTTGTTTCAATTGTTTCTTTTCTTTTATTCTATTTTTTTTGTAAAAACGGAACTTAGGCTAGACTTAAATATTTGAAAACGTATTGAGACGACGAGTCTGACAAACCTTTATTGTTTAGTATTTACTTGACTGAAGACAAAATAAGCATAAAAATTGGAAACGAATCAGACAATTGCTAAAATTAGGCTAGAATTTATTTTATTTTATATCGAGGATCAAAAGCCTTTTTTCAATTGTTCGAAAATTACAAAATATTTTTGCTTTTTAAGCAAAAGATATTAAGATTGCAATCAATGTAATCAATCAAAATCGAAGTAATCAAACCATCCTTTTATGAATGAATTATCTCAATTACAGGAAAATTTGTTTTTAATTGTTTACTGATAAGCATGAATGCAAATCAATCTTTTAATGGCGAATTAAAACTCAATTTATGAAAATCGGATATATCAATCATTTCATGAAAGAGTTTTGAGGCTGAATGAATCGTAACCAAAATCTAGATCAAAGTTTTGAATTTATTTTTGTCGAACGAAAATAAAAGCTTTAAAGTAAAGCTTAAATAATGAGCAACTGATTGACAAGATTCAACTTATCAATAGTGAAAAATAAAAAATTCCTAATTATTTACCATCCATCAAAATGATTTACTTTGAACTCATGTTTATTATTTCCGGTTTAGCTTTTCATGACTTGAGATTAAAAAATAGGAAACTAATTAATTATGAATTGGCTTTGTTTTTATTTAACTTCAACAGAGTTCAAAAGAAATTTTTTCGACTGGAAAAATGACATTAAACAGTTTGAAGCAATAATTATATATTTTGAACGAATTCCGGTAAGATTCACAGCGATAATCAATTTTACTGACTTTGATTACTTGTTCAGTTCAATCAATCAAAAATCCTTTGATTTTTCTATTCTCTTCGAAATCCTTCATTCAATATAACCTCTCTTACAATGTTAAATAGATTTATTGTTCATTCTTATATTAAGGTGTCTTTGAATAGTGCTTTTATTAAAGCTTAAATTTATACAATTGAATGTTGATTTGAACTCTTGTTGGTCAATGAATAAGCCATAAATTATGCTTCGGATTTATTTCCAAATCAATTTCATGTATAGACAATAATTAGTAATTTTTTGATAACGGGGTGGGAAATAGAGATTGCACAGCAGTTAAATTCATTTCATTAAAGAACAAAAATTCGAAGAAGTTTCAAATTTTTCGCATAAAAACTAGCTTATATGTGGAACAACTTTGACCTATTCTTCGACCGCCAACTATACATGTCTCGAAGAATGTAACGATAAGTTTCCGAAACAGTTCTTGTTTTAATGGCATAACTAACGATAATCAAGTTCAATTTCAATCTTATATGAATCAAAAGACAGCCTGATAATATATCTTCAAATCTATGTCCTATTCATACTCAAAATAGAATGTTAAGGTAGTGCGCGAGTGATTCAAACTTTGTGCAATCTCTATTTCCCGCCCCGTTATAATGAAGCATTGAGAATAAAATACTTCTTAAATTAGGCTATTTATTGAGCCATTCATTTTTCCATTTGATCATTTTATTAGATTTCATGTGTTATATTCATCGAAATTCTAAAAACTAAAGAAGTTTTTAGTTTTATATTTTTTTTTACTATTTCAATGATAATATTGATAATATTTTCAAGTCGTGAAAATTTTCAGACTCTCACTTGAAATTTATGATTTACTCATTCAAACCCCATCTAAATATTAAAGCTAATTTAGATGACACTTTAGATAGAAATATTTGAAACCACTTTTTGGAAAAATTATAAGAATAATTGGTAGAATTATTTGCATTGAATTTCTTCCACTGAAATACATTGCTGAATATGACTAGAAAACAAATCAAATATTATACAGTATTTTCTTCTCAATCATTAATCAAAATTTTGGTCCGATTCGTAACAGTCTCACTAATGCATTATTTGAAGTTTGAATTAATGATTTAATTTTGATGCATAGATAAAAAAACCAAATAATAAGTTATTTTTCTTTCATTAACGATAAACTTAAATATGAGTGAATGACAATCAAATGACTTATATCTACCCGTATTGTCATTAAAGATTAGTTAAACAATTGTGTGAAAAATATCATAATCTTAATGGATATAAATTGAAAAATAAAAATTAAATAAAGACCTAATTCTGTAAGAATTTTGTTCATAACTCATATTCAATTGTCAGTTACACATGAAATGATAAATTCTTCGGTAAATAGAGAGGCACCAAAAAGTGTCTTAAGACGCCTTTCGGCCAACCGTATCGAAAATGAGAAATAGTATGATGTGTTTTAGCATTCAATGACCTAATTCAAGGTTATATTTTTATTATTATAAATTTATGCAAAACCTTATGATCCATATTTCTCTGAAGAGTTTTTCTAGAATTAACTTAATTTTGAAAACTATAAAAACAGCTAATTCTGGGAACATTTAACATAGATTTTCTTTGCTTTAATGACCAGTTAATGAAACCCATTTAAACTGTTATGTGATTATGTTTTAAACTATAAATTAGTTGAATTCTTACTAAAAAAAATTTTTTGAGTTTATTTTCCTGAAATGAACTTAATTTTCTTTAAACTCAATGTGGATAAGATGCCGACAATTAAAATTCAACGCAACAATTGATAAGTTGATTGTCAGAGAATTTGTTCACACCTTTTATATCAGTCTATCGTTTTTCATGCCATACATTCGAAACAAAGTAATTGATATTTTTCGAGTCATTTAATTCAATTTCAAAAAGTTTTAAATTAAAATGGTATTTCGCAAATGCATAATTCATTTTTAAATAAGATAAACATTATTGGAAAATAGATAAGAGGTTAAACATGACGAAAATACTGTTTGAAATGCTTCGAAGCTTTGATACTTGAATCTAAACTTTCAAAATCTTAAATGACTGTTTCATATAAATTTCATGAAAAATTTCTATAAAATGTTAAGTATTTCATAGTTAAATACAAGTTGAATGCAAAAGCAGCTCTGCTGCACAGATTTTCAGAGTCCTTAAAAAATTAATTGAATTTCTCTCAAACTCTTATCGATTTGAAATAAATCACATTCAAACAGACAAGTAGAAAATAATTTATTCAGGCCTCAAAAGAGCTTTTATTAAATTCAAAAATATCGTGACCATCATTGTTTCGAATTTTGTCTCAGTCAATATTTGGTGTGCAAAAAGTTAGAGAACTATGCATTTCTGGAAATCTAAATCTCACCACTTAAATATGAAATCGAATACTTCTCACTTTAATTACAAAATAAAAAGTAAAATCTCTTAATTTCGTTGAACAACTGATTTTAATTCTTATTCAATTCCTACTGATTATTATTCTCAATCATGCTCTTATTAATTATTCAATTTCAAAACAGATAATAACTCGAATGTACAACATTTCCGTAGAAGAAAAAATCTTATCGATGAAACAATAAATAGTGAATGTTCAGTGTCCTGACTGGATAAGATTCATACTCTGAGAACACTAATATTTTGAGAAAAATTGCTTACACATTACTGATTCGAAAAATATTTATGAAAAACACTTTCTGGTCCCACTTTCTTATTTATCCTTAAGACTGTCCAAGGAAAAGGTGCCAACACTTAATCAAAATATAGCTTAATTGTTGATAAATTATCAAATCATTCACTTATTGCTTAAACGTGTTTCATGGCTATAATTTTTCTTATCTGCTTTCATTTCATACCTAAAAATAATATTTCACAATCGCCTATTAAAAACTTATTCGCGTTAATGACCGCCAAAAATATCATTAGCACTTCATTTATCGTATTATTTAAAATGAAAACTTTTAAACTAGAGTTCAGATGAAAGACAAAGAAAATAGATATGAGAAGAACGTGTGTTAGCAGTAGATTTTGAGAAATGTTTTCCTGTCAATAAATCAAGCGTTCAATTATTATTGTTTATTTACTGTCACCAAACTTTTACTTAATATTTCCTGCGATTGAGATTTGTTTCATTCAAAAAAATAAAAATCTTAACATATGATGTGTAAGATATGGTTCGCAATTCTTATAGGCTTTTGACTTATTTTTATATTATTTCGAAACATTTCTTATTTATTAAAATGAAAAGCAAAGTACAGCCTTTGCTTAAACACAGGAGTATTTGAATAACTCAACTAATATACCATTTTTTGTAAATTGAATTATAAATTCAAACTATTGATTAACCATTTGATTCATTTTTACAAGAATTAATGTTATTTCACTCAAAAAAAGTGTTTATCGATTTGATATATATTTAATAAAACAAATACAAAAAGAATTCTATTTTCCATAAAGTTTTCAAAGTGTTTGAATGATTGATACTTGCGAATAATGATTGATAATTTGGTGACTGTAAAGCTAAACTAAAACTTAATTAACTTCCATTATTTATTTTCTTTATTCATTTACTAACTGCTAGAATATAAAAAACATTCATTTGATCTCAATTCCTGAGTTTCAATATGTTCAAAAAATAATACTTTAATAATTAGTTGAGTTTATACTTTATTTTCATTATTCTTAAAATACTGGAAGAACAAATATTACTGTCGGTGTCAGCAAATTATCTTATTTGAAATAAAATATTTATTTGAACTTCAGTTTTGGGTATAATTTATTTAATAAATGATATTATTTTCAGTTTTATTTCATTAGTTAGGGATTATTTCAATTTTTATTGAGTTTAAAATAAATGAAAATAATAGCAAAAGCTTTTCCATCAGTTATTAAAAACATTTTTAATCTTAACTAACATTATAATCAATACTATGATTATAATAAGTACTAAAATTAAGTAATAAAATGAATTATCATTTGATTAGATTTTATTTAACGAATGAAACTGAAAATTCTTAATTTTATTTAAAGAAATAATTGACTCAATTCTAACTAAAAACGAGTCAAAACGCATTCTATTGAGAAAATAAAACATTAAAATAATAATTTAATAAATGTTTGAAATATACAGGGTGTGAAACTTACTTTGCAGCAACTTTGTGTTTAAATATTTTTTAAACCTTTTTTTATTGAAACACAATAATAGCTT
>JAQFXV010000190.1:0-30403 GCA_034694065.1 Camisia spinifer
TATTTTGAGCAAAATTTTTTGATATCTAACTGTTTAACTGTTCATCTTTTCGTTTAATTAAAAATATGTGTATCTAATGATTCATTTGAATAATAAAAGAATTTTTAGAATAGAATTGTTCTTCTTATAAGTTTAGAAAATATGTTTCAATAAATTAGTTGTTCTGCAAATAAATAATGCAATGAATTACGGATCAAAACTTTTTGAAAAAATATATTAAATAAAATCGATTCAAATGAACCTATTGTTCAAAGCTGTCCATAAATTTCAAATGACTTTAAAACTTCTCGAATTAGAAAGTAATTGTCAGCGAATACGCAATAGTTTACCTTAACTTTGAAACTTTTCACTTTCATGTAAACTAACTTTAAATAATAATTCATTCCGATTGAGAAACAATTAGAATTTAAAACTGAATTTTCACTTTCAAAGTTTAAAAACAAATGGAAAATCATTCAACTGTTAACCTTATCTTCAGCTACATTATAATTATTCAAAATAATAATCAATGCAAAATTTCATTTGAAAAATAAGCGAATTTTTTTAAAAATACTTATAAAAAACGAAATAAGATAATTCGTGAGATTATTTAACATAACATTGAATGACATCGTCTGTAAACTAATTTTTTATGGAAGATTCAAACTGTAACTTGAATTTTGAATGAGTTTTATGATTATGAGCAGATGCGGGCTATTTGTGGTCCATCACTATTAGCTTTAGATGTGCATTAAGGACATCCTCTAATCCCCCATCAATTTTTTGATGAACGTCTATAGAGTTAGACCCCTCTCGACCAGTACTAAGTTATTATAGACCTTATTCAAAAATTGCCTTAAGGTGTATTTGTGTGACAATCCATACGAACCATAGGAAAGAAGAATGCCCAAAATTCTCCCTCAGCCCCAAAGTCGAGTCATATATCAATCGAAAGATCTCATCGAGTACTACAACTTTTGTAATTGGTACAAATTGATTTGAGAACGGAGTAAGATACCAGAGGGCGAAAACGTCAACTTTTTTGTAATTCAATTTTTTGCGATTTTGAGTGTTTTTAATTATCAAATCAAACATTTTGAGTCGATTTAATCAAAACCTTCCACAATAGGAGAAATATTTTCTGGTATAAGGATTTTCTGGTATGGTATATATCAACGCAGGCAGGCATCTTCTTACTATTCTGAGCATATTAAAGAAGATGCCAACTTCGAGTTTCATGTATGCAGGCATACTGGACCTCTCGGGCTATCATCAGCTCATATACAAGCTGTGGAACCCGTTTTGATCCGCGGGTGGATACATTCCCGTTTTCGCAATTCTACTAAGCATCTTTTATATATACTTGTAGATTTATCGAAAATAGGAATATCCTCTATTCTAGAATATTGCTGTCAGTGTAAAAATGGACTAAGGACTGTCGGGTGCTGTGCACATGCAATGACAGTCCTTTGATATCTAGGTTGTGGCACGAACACAACTGTGATATCAAGACCAGCAAGCTCGCTGGACGAGTTCTCTGCTGATCTGGTCCTTAGTGATGATGACACTGACAGCGAATGATTTTAGCATTTTATACTTTTATCATGTGGTTGGAGGTGTTTTTCATTAATTTGAATCAAATAGTTTGAATTTTTCAATTTTCAATTTTTAATTAAATCAAGACTCCTTGATATCAGTGAATATCCACTCTTATAATCTTGAATTAAGCATCCTTCAAATCGTTAGCTTCTAATCAGCTGTTGAATTGTTAAAATGATGGAAAAGGGATTATCAAAAAAGTTGATGTTTTCGCCCTCTGGTGCCTTACTCCGTTCTCAAATCGTTTTGTGCCCAGCAGAAAAATTGTAGTACTTGATGAGACCTTTCGATTGATATATGACTTATTTTTGGGGGCGAGGGGGGGTTTCCCATAGGCACTCGTATTCTTCTTTGAGGGACATAAAGCTAATACATCACAGAAAGCAGTTAATGCTGTCTTTTGATTATTGGAGTCCTGACTCCCGCTTTGTTACGAACTCTCTCTCTCTCTCTCTCTCTCTCTCTCTCTCTCTCTCTCTAAACCCGGGTTTCGTTATTTCATTGGACAGATTGGGATTCGGGTCGAGACAAATGCAATCGAGTCGACGGGTGTTTGTCTCTCGAGTTTCATCAAATATTTTCATAAAAATCAAATAATTAATAAACAAAATATTTATCAATAAAATTAATGAACTCTCTTATAAACTCATTTTGAATACAATTTTATTTTATGGTAAATCAAAAGCATTTATGATATCAATAAAACAAAGTAAGAGTCAATCTATTAATAAAGTAAAAACAGCGGAAACGATATTATCTAAAACTCTGTTTAGTAAATAACTTTCTTTTAGGTAATCGATAAAAATTTCTTGTTTTCATTAAAAAAAATAGTTTATAAATGCGGATAAAATTACTACAAAAGGAACAAAAGAGCCGACAAATTAAAGGACACAATATATATATTATATTATATCTAATGCATCAAAAACTTCTTTAAGTTATCCGATGTTTAAAAACTTGAGAATAAGAAAGTTTAGCAAAACTTATTTATTGATAATGCATAGCATAAATTCCATCGTTTAATAGTGACTAAATTTCTCTCAAATTTTACCCCTTAATTGATGTATAAATAGTTGGCATTTAAGGAATAAAATTTGGGGGTCTTTTATGACTACAAAACACAATACTATACTGTATAATAGATTAATAATAATAAGGAAAGATAGATAGCGTTCTCAACATTGAGTTGATTTATGCCATAGACTAGAAGTGATTCTCCAATTGGTGGGTTTGGTATAGCCTTCTTAGATACAAATCAGAGCTCTTATAGTGTATCTAAAACTTGCTTCACTTGAAGTTTAGTTTTATAAAAAGGCTTTCGATAGTCTCCAAAATGTTATTTGTGAGTAAAAGTCACAAAAGAAGTTATCTCTCTTCAAACTTATCGATAATAAAAGTCTACTATTTTTAAGATCTTATTATAAGAAGAGCTAAAAATGATTATATTTTGAACAATCAGTGAAAGCATTAAACTATGATTAATAAAATGTGGACAGTCTTTACTGTCTTCTCTCAAGTGCTTCTTCTTTTCACTGTTCAACTCATATCAGGAGTTAAGTTGAGTACCGATTCTTTGAGAACATGTGAACCAATTCGTATTGAGATGTGTCGCGGACTCGGCTATAATATGACCGGAATGCCAAATATGGTCGGACACGAACTACAACAGGACGCAGAACTACAACTTCAAACTTTTACACCACTCATACAATACGGTTGTTCTTCACAATTAAGGTTCTTCTTATGTGCTGTCTATACCCCGATGTGTACCGATAAGGTTCCGGTCAGTATAGGTCCGTGTCGTCCACTTTGTGAGAATGTAAAGGCCAGATGTCAACCAGTCCTTCAAGAGTTTGGGTTTCCCTGGCCTTCGGCTCTTAACTGCTCTAAATTTCCGTTTGAGAACAATCACATGCATATGTGTATGGAAGGACCTGAACCTGAAGAACATGAACGCGTATATTCGGTGACACCTGTAGGTCGCGGTCATATCAGAAGACCGAAACCAATTAAACATCACCCCAAAGTAATATCTGGTGAAACATCAATACGAGGCGGAACTCCTTCTTCAACATCTCCTGTGCATAATTCAGAAACACGTAAACATCACTTCGATCTATGTCTTGAATATAAATATTTCGATCAATACTATTATATAAACCGAACTGAAAGATGTGCTCACAATTGTTCGGCTGATATACTATTCACGAGTGATAATAAACAATTTTCAGACTATTGGATAGCAATTTGGGCCTCACTTTGTTTCATATCTACTCTGTTCACTTTGAGTACATTCCTTCTGGACTCGTCCCGATTCAGATATCCCGAGCGCGCGATTATATTTCTCGCGGCCAATTATAACGTTTATTCGATAGCATATATGTATCGTCTGTTTGCGGGACGTAATGACGTCTCGTGTCATATCGATAGTCAACATAATGTGTCAATACTTATTCAAGAAGGTCTCGATAATGTTCACTGCACTATAATTTTTGTATTGTTATACTTTTTTGGAATGGCCAGTGCCGTTTGGTGGCTAATACTTGCCATCACTTGGTTTCTGGCAGCGGGTCTTCATTGGACTCCAGAAGCCATTCAGCAGAAGTGCACTTACTTTCATTTCGCGGCTTGGATTCTGCCTTCACTTAAAACTATTGCAATACTAGTGATGCGTGTCGTCGATGCCGATGAACTGACCGGAACGTGTTATGTCGGAAATCAGAGTCGGTCCACATTATTGTATTTTGTGATTATCCCTTCATTTATATATTTATTAATCGGTGGTCTGTTCCTTATCGCTGGTGTTTGTGCTAAAGTAAAGTCTCGTAATCGCATATGTCAGGCATGTATAATACCAAGTCGTGTAAGACATGGTTCACATCATTCTTCTTCATCACATACATCACATCCTCAACTTCTAAGTCAAAGTGGCAGTTGTTCTCACTCACAAACAACTGATAAACTCGAAGTGTTAATGGTTAGAATCGGTATTTTTGCGCTATTCTATACAGTGCCGGCCACTTGTGTTCTCGGAGCCAATGTTTATGAATACTTATCAAGAGATTCGTGGTATTTGATTGGTTTCGGTTCGATCAACGATAGACCTAATGTAGAAATTTTCACTCTAAAAATATTTATGTCTTTGGTTATTGGCATTAAGACAGGACTTTGGATTTGGTCGAGTAAGACTCCATTGACAACATGGAGAAAAGTTGGTAAAAGACTAGTACAGAAGAAACAGCCCCTACCGGTCTATCTTCAAGCCAATGCCCCTCATAAACAGCAACTCATCACTCAAGACAGAAGTAAGAGGCCTCGGGTTAAAGGTGGTAACGAGACTGCCGTATGAACTATCATCACAATCAACCAAATTAGGAATAACGCTATAAAAAGTAAAACTCAAACACTCACAAATCCCTCTTAACTAAAGTTTAAGGCCATATATTTTCGTTTTATTATCAAACTGTTATTATATTGTAAGTTGACTCTAAACTTACTTCATTTCTATGTTTCTTTTTCAATATCTATCTTTTTGTTATTGACTCTCTAACAAAATGCTCACTAAATACTGCATTTCTTACTATAATTGACGCTTTCCACCATCATTATGGTTAGCATTTATATAACAATTTTCTTTCTATTGTAAATATGTGTTTATGATGCGAATAATGTGTTAGAAATACACATTTGAGGTATTATTCATTTTTCAGTTTCTATTGTCGCACACTTAATAATTATTCACTAAATACTGGATCTCAACAAAAACTGCTTTTATTTATGAATCAATAACTAAATTAAGAATTTAAAACAAAAGGCAGTGTTTTAACTGTACAAAATCAAAATGTATAAAATTAGGTGTTTTTTATTGAAATAGTAATACTTATTATGTCAATGCAATAAATTGTTGGCAAAATAAAGCTCCAAAGCATTTAATTTAACTAAATTTCATAAAATTAGTGATTTTTGGTTACTTTGTATACCTGTAAATGTCTTTATTATAATGAGAAAACTTTTGTAAATCATTAATTCACATGTAAATAACATCCATCATTGTCTTCAAATTATCTTATAAATAAATATTTGATCTTTAATCATAAATTGTGTTTTTTTGCACCTGATATTTATTTTTACTACTGAAGGCTTGTTAAGGAATAATAACAATAAGTTCCTCAAAAGCGAGGCTTAAATATTCAGCTATTGTTGGAGTTCTCGCTAAATGCAAACTAACTCGTAAGTGAATGTGCAAAGCTGTGAGATTTGGCATTCATTTCCAGATTATTCACAATACGTATAAGTTATACACACAGATGTTCACCGCTTTCTTCCCTCAATATCTCTCTCACTTTTCTCCTAAGTTTTCTTTTCTCATTTCTTTCACTTAAAGGCTGTTTACTATTCTCCCATTCTTTCTGTGTTAGAACGTATTGCGTTTGGTTTGCTTTGTGAGACGCGTTTAGGCAAATGAAGCATAGCGTGAATCAGCAGTCAAAGTGAAATATTTATAGCAAATGGCTTTAGTTAAACTTGTCTTCCAATAAGTTTGCTTTACTTTTAGCATTTAACATATACTATACTGTAGCAGACCATAGGATATGTTGGATGTGTTGGATATGTTGTGGTTGAAATGATGCAGAGCAGTGAAACAGATTCCGCCAATTCGTGGTTTAACATTAGGCTAAGCGAAAAAGAAGAGAGACTTAATCTTAAAGTCAAAGAATTTGCTGAAGACCTTCTGGTTCTTGTTAAAATTTTAGTTGTCAAGAGTAGAGCTTCACATGAATAATGATGTTATTTCTAGTATCGCGTAACCATTTCTAGACCGAGAAAAGTTTTATTTTCTTTAAGCCCAATAGTAATTTCTGTCTTTTTCGCTCTTCATAAGTCTTCTTGTCTTCTCGTTACAAAATTTTAGCGCTTAAATGGGAGACGAGATATTCTTTCATAGGCTGACCATCGTTTAGAAAACATCTATCATATTGATCATTGTCTGACTCACTATTAAATACTACACTGTTTGAAAGCATAGTTAAAAGATAAGTTTTATGAAAAATTTATTATTTTTATCGTTGAATTGTTCTGAATGAAAGAAAGTTAATTAGGTTGAAATACTCTACTGTTTGGTTTCTCTGCAACTATATTTAGATAAGTTCTTGAGTTCTGACGCGACAACGAATTGATAAATTTAATCGCTTTTTAATAAGTCGTAATGCATTAAAATGAAACATAAAAATTACATTTACAGCAATTTAAGTGATTAGTAAGAAAATAAGTTTTTAAAACTCAGATCCTTTCCTTGTTAATGAAAGTATGGAATTCATAATGGTTTTTGCATTTTTAACATAAGCATAAACTTAATAACTAATTCCAATGAAAAAGCTAATGCTCATAAACTGTTTTTAATCTGAAGTGCGATACAGTAGTAATAATTATTGTAAAAAAGGTAAGACATTGAAATAGAGAGACAGTATAAGTAAGTTTAAAAGTGCTCCTTTACAAATAGCACTTGCAATAAAGTGCTCAATACTAATTATTGTGGGGTTTACTCTATACTGACTATTAGTTCGTACCATATTATTATTTATTTCATCGCACTGTTCCCGCTATTCTGTTAAGTAAATGGTTGGCAAAACCAGACTCTAACATACTTACAAACACACAAAACCAAGAATAGAACCAATTCTTATAACAGATGTAAAATTACCGATAATAATAATATTTTTCAAAAATGGTATTAACAAAAGAAATTATAGAAAAATATGAAATACTTAAATCAAATTAAGGTTAACTATAAGTTTGACATGTTTAAAAACTTGAAATTACATCTTCAAATTCTATATTGAATTAAATTAAGTCAAATCAAGTTATGTAAACAAAGTATAAAACTTGAATTCCTACAATTCAGTAGTTCCTTAAATAACTGCATTGTTTAAGGGAAGTAAACTTTCCTTTTTATAATGCGGTAGAAAAGGTGATAATAGCTGTCACTGTTAGCTTTGATCACAGGTGCTATAAAAAGGGGACCATAAATAATACGCCAAACAATTAGCATCAAGTCTACTACCATTCGCACTGAAATGAACTGAATCGGGCATTACTTAACATAGAGTTATAAGTGAGGGTTTGTTTTTGCCTCAATAAATATTTTGTTTCAATGGCTAACTGTAAAAAATGAGTGTTGTTTAAAGTCAACATTTGAAATGAGAGAACATATTTAGGTAATGTATACCAGTTAAGGCTTCAGGTAATACTAGATAAAGCCTATATGGGCTCAAAAGTTGCGAAGTCATAGTCATCTCAAGAAAACTGGAACAGTATTCGTATTCGCTTAAAAGCACGCTATCTATAAATATTTACTTTTGATTATATAAACTTAAAGTATTACTTTTGAAAAGCACTTTACTTGAAATGTAGATATAAGATATCCACTAAACCAATGTATCGTTTAGTCTAAAATTTTACTTAACATAAAAGTTTGAGATAAATATTCACTCATAGATTACTGAAAAATGGTATTTGTCTGAGAATACAATTCGTTGGGATTTGATTAGAGAGTAGACTGTATCACACTTTTATCATTGAATGCAGATTTATGTTTTGTTGACTTGAAGTGTTTCTGTGATAAACAGTTCGCTTATCACACATTTGGTGAACCTCTTAAAAGCTATGCACACGTAAGTTGTATTGCTGTGTTTGCATTAATGTCAATATTAAAGTTCAACAGCCAGTCGTGTATCATATTTGTAATCATATTTTGCACCCGTAAAGCAACAATATTTCATATCCAATTCAAACTTAAACCTAAAACATATTTCCATTTATTCAATATTCTTCCCCTCTCAGTAAAAATGAGAAATATTTAATGTTTAATCCGTGTAAAACCTGTAATATTTGTATGTAATAAAATATTTTTCAACTAATATATCAAAGCGTATTATAAATACTAGTACTGTAAACTTCCAGCCTCTCATTCTTGTTAAAGTTTATGCATTTCTTATTTAGTAAACGGTGAAACCTCTCATTTCTCCCCTCATGTTTACCTGACATGCCTTGTTGAGAATCATGATGTGTTGAATGGCAGACAAGAACACAATTTCTCATATACAGAGGGATACACTGGAGGTAATTGTATGCTATGCACCACTCTCTATAACTTCAAGTTTAGAATATTTCATACAAATTTTTCTACACTACAAGACTTCCTGAAATCGTGCCAAATGTTAAAATTCAATTCTCGTCAAACATTATTCTATTTGAATGATTTTTAAATTGACATTTTTATGACAACTTTGAGATTCTTAAAAATGATAATATTTAGTTGGTTTTATCTTTTATTTTTTAGTACTTCGCAGAGAAATCTATAGTTCACAAAATGCATGTATAAGTACAACCTTCAAATTTTATTGCTTTATCATAATAAAGAAGGAATATATATTCATAGCTTGTTCTCAACTCTGCTTAAGTGCCATTACATTTTGAAATTATCAAATTAATGCTTATATAAAGTGTGACATGATTTTGGAGAGAAAAAATAGACAAAAATAAAATAGACATTAATATGATTTCGATAACTAGTTGTATGCAATAAATAGTATGATTAGAAAACTAGGAAAACTAGAATTTGAAAAGTTGTGAGAATCTAGTTTTCCTTGAAAAGTGAGTTATATTCTTCTGAATAGAGCGTTAACAATGGGTTCCGAAACAAGCCTTCAAACTAACGAACGTATGGATTCTTTCATATATTAACCCAACGATAGGTATTAAAAATGAAATGAGAGATTCTTAACAGTAATACTAATACAAAAGCTATTACGGAGTACTAGTATTTTGAGTCTAGTCTGCCATACATTGAGGCATTTGCCTAAAGATAATCTAAAGTATTCACTTTTTTGGGGAGTGTTTCGTTAAGTGGGGAATAAATTGAGTCGAATAAAAGGGGAATTTCAGAACGAAGTAATGTTTCAATATTTTTGAGGGTAAATCAGCGCCTTATTTGAAAGGAAAGCCGCTTTAATTTTTCATTGCGTGTTTGATGACATGCCATTTGTTACGAGACTAAAATTGATGCGAGAGAAAAATGTTGTATAAAACCATTGCATTATAATATATAATGTAATCATTTGAGGACTGTTTAGAGAGTATTTGAAGACTAGGAGGCAATTTAGTAATAAAAATATATATGAAATTTCGTGCTCTAGTGGTAGGAATTAAATTGCAAATACTTAATAATAACATTCTCTGTTTACAGTACAACAGCTTTAGCTTTTTATAATGTATTTCGATATCTTTTAGAACTTTATAAATGTTTTTTAAAAGAAGAAAAAAAACTTTTTGTGAATATACGTATATCTTCTTTCAATTGAAACGTGTGTACTGTTGACTCCGGGCGAGTAAATTCCTAATAATTTATTGCTCATATTTTTCTATTTACATTAAATATTGATTGATGCCTAAATTTTCTCAGTACTTCAAACTATAATTTATTTCGCATTCCTTAGCCGTCACTCTTGTAATAAAGTCTAGAACTCATGAAAAAAAGTTTTGCCGCAAGTTTTAAGACTTGTTTATTTTTTGCCAAAAGTCCAATAAATTATTAATTAAAATTTTATTTATATAAGACATTGTAAAGTTAACTTTGATGTTCTCAAAGAAAAAATATACATTCCTATCAAATTAATTATCTTTCACCCTAAGTTTCTATTTATAAAAATGATGAATTGACAAAACAAAAGAAATTTCTTGTATATTGAGCTTACTTTCCATATCCTGAACTGTAATTAATTATAAGTGATAACATCATCATTAATAATTTGAATTTATAATAAAAGAAAAGTAAAAGTAGTGAAAACAATTTTAGAATTGATTGTTTAACTTTAACTCTCATTTAATGGATAGTAAATTTTGCTTTTGATATAATTGGTTTTGCAAATGTTTGTAGATAATAAACATAAGGATTACTTCACACCATAAAGAATCCGTTTTGGGAAAACTTTTATAATTCGCACTCAAATTAAAAAATCTAAAATCAAAAGTAATTATTCCATGAATTCATTTCACGCAAAAACCTGTTTATTAATCATTTTATGGATTATATCTCTTGAATTACTCAAAATAATTATTCTTCAATCAATTAAATGATGAGTGAAATATTTTGTCATTTTTAAAATAATGATTTAGATTTTGAGATTTAGTTTGGTATCTGTGGTAATGAAGTAGTTTTTTGGATACCAATGGATAACTGAAATGTATTTTTGAGCTGACATTAGGGAAAGCTTAATGAAATATGGGTTTGAATGTCTCCATCCGGTCAAGTAAATCCTTAGCCTAACAAACATATAGTGGAAGATTATGGCAATTAATATTCAACAACTTCTCACTTCTATAAACACCATTAGTAACAGGAAATGGGACCTTATGTTTGCATTATAATAGCTATTAATCTTGAAGTTTGAGTAAAATCAACAATCGTTGGCATCCTTACAAACGGTTTACTCTTTCTCTATAGTTGACGCAAACTGTGGTGTATTATCAATCAATTGTTGGCATCGTTTGAAACTTTTCTTCTCTCCTTTCAATAACAGTCTACTCACTCGAAAGCTCTTCACATTAGAATCTTTGAGTTAATTATAACTAATAAGTTTCGGTTCGCGACAAAACTTTGTATAAATTAGTGCAGAAACTATTACTTTTATTTCTAAACCTGTGGGAAGAATTCCACTATAAATATAAAATTAGATAACTATTGAAAGTTTAGAGAGTATTATTCTTTTGTACTTTTATTTATGCAAAATAGTTTCTCCAATGGAAACACTATGGAAACCATAATTGATTACTCACACTGTTGTCTATCAATTGTAGTGTAAATAATCATATGATTTCTCTCTACAGAAATACTTTGCTTCCCATATTTGAATCCTAGTCCTGACGAGTGAGAGTTTATTCTCGCATACAGACTGTTCTCAAAAGCGCGCAATAACTTATTTCCACCTCTAATGTTAAGCAATAATATTTTCAGTATTGCATCTGTTTATGTAATCAAATGTCAACTGAAACCCTAAGTTATGATACACTAAAAAAATTAACTGCAGCTACAGTTAAATTGTAGAAACTATTTAATGGTAAAGAGTCTCAGTTTCAATTATAGTGAAAGTCTAGTTATTTGTGCGACATTGCATTCCACTTCATTTTGAGCTTTGCTTCATTGATGCTATTCTTACAAACTCTAAAATATTAGAGCAAAACCGATTCCCCTTAAATTATATGAGTTGTAATGAACTTCAATTGCCTCAAATGATGGTTGAAGGCTATTGAGGCTATTGAAGCTTCAATTTAATGAAGCCGGAAATTAGTTAATTGTGCCCTTAAATTACTTTTGTCGGAATCAGTCCTATTCTCTATTTTTTAGGTTTATTAGACCCAACTCTGAGAACAATCTTATTTTTTCATACATAATGAACTTAATTATTTTCAAGTTAATTGAAGTATAAATTCATTTCTCATTAAGATTAGATAACTTTGATTTTTAAGATATTTAAATCATAACAACGAATGAAGTCTCACTAATTATAAAAATTCAGATATTATTTCCTTTTGTCGATTTTTTCTAAAATTTGATTTTCTGTCTGTGAAAGACTGAAATTGTTGATAATTTTGGTGGGAAATAATATAAAGACAAGAGAATAACATCAGATATTTATTGTATGATAAGAACTGATGTATTGAAGTGGTTCATGTCATTGCTTCTGACTTATATCTTAACTGTAAAATATCATTAATGACTCTCGAAACTGAGGATGTCTTGAGAATAGAATAATTTAAGCGATGGCAACAGTTAGTGGTAAAGACTTTGCAATAAGCGGGGATGGGCTACAAATTTCAAGTGTTTTTCTTACAACCTGCAGTTCTACTAACTTTACAGTATTGAGTCTTTAATCATAGTTTGTTTATATTTCTCTTACTGTTGACACAAGCAATACAAGCGATTTCAGGTTTTTAGTGTGTATTTTTAGACAATTTCCAGATGATATTCTCTTTGCATCTTCTAATAAATGTTATTCTTGTGATGTGTATAACTCTATAAGCACTACAAAAGTACTGCATTCCGACCATTGAATTTTGAGATAATTTCAAGTAGCGTTCGTTTAAGTAGCACTTTAAACAATCATCAGGTGAGGTCTCAAAGAATTAAAATTTTTTAGTTTCATTGGAAAATCAGTCATCCGAATGCCTGAAGTCACAAAATTTTTAGATTTGTAAATAGAATGGCTGTCAAGTAGAAGATTAGGGTCAATAGTAAGGAGAGTTGAAGTCTGAATGGAATGCTATCTCTGATGGCAATGAGATGATAGTCGAACTGCTTATTCCCTAAACTTGTATCAAAACATGACATGAAGTTGAACTGCAATACTAAAGACAGACATCATTATTGCTATCTATTGATCGAAAATAATTAATCGTTAGATAATCTGCTATCAATTCAGTTTATCAGTTCTTCAACTATTCAAATGATCTTAAAATTGTTTCTAAACTTAATACTGACTAATCAAATATTTTGAAATTTATGTTTAAGTTAAAACATTCAATACAATAAACACAAAATGCCATAATAAATAAATAACTTAAAAAGTGTTAAATTAAACTAAACAAACGAAAAAGTATCCCATATTTTCTAAACTTTTTATTATTGAAGATTTGTTTTTATAAATCGATTAGACTGTATTCTGTTGAGAAAATCATGTATTTATGCTATCATAGGATCAACTTTTCAGGCAATTTCCTTCATTCTATAATAAGGGCTGCAATTTTGTTGTCATCACTAACTTTATGCGATGTTATGCAGAAGAGAGAGAGAGAGAGAGAGAGAGAGAGAGAGAGAGAGAGATTCAAAGCTAGTTCTCATCTAATCGACGACTAAGATTGTATGGATTGCGATAAGTTCTGTTTTATCATAAGGCATATAAACATTATATATAATATAATGAAGATAATCATTTATTTAGGCTCCGAGCAGGTACAGGCTATGTATCATGTTTTATACTGCAAGGACGTGATCGAGAAATAGGGGAATCTAAGAGATCGCAGTCAATGGTAACGGCAATTGATCATTAAAATCATAATTAGAGGACTCCAAAAAGCGAAGCGAATCAACTACGCAATAGTAGTGTACCATTAAACTCAAGACTGACTTTTGGGGGTCATCAAAATCGCATGGCATGACAGAAAGGAAACTTTCTTTATAGAAATAAATAGTTTCTAAAAAGTACAGGATATTCAAGAAAAAAATTCTTATCTTCATTTGAAGTAAGAGTAAGCTTATTTGTATTATCAAACTTGCATTTAATGCAACTCAATTTACTTTTGTTTTATAGCAAAATATATAAACAAGAAATCGGTCTGAAGTAACTTACACTTTAAGCAGTTCTCAGCAATTTTTTCAAAATAAGGAATGCATTATTACCTTTCAAGATATTGTTTATTGAAATTTTGATTATAAATGAGAAGGGAGTGTATATTATTCTATGTGAACAACAAGAGGAGAAAAGATTGAATCAGTATTTAGATCTTTTATGCACAATTGAACTGAGAGAAAATGTCACTTAACTAAGTGATCGATAGATAATTTGGAGCTATGGGAGAGTTTGTGAGGTTTTGTCACGTAAAAAGACAGTAAAGACAAGGTCATAGCAGTCCCTTTCAAATGTCACAAATAGGCTCAATTTTAATTCATGAGCCACACAAATGTCTTCTGAAATGGTCTAAACTTTATCTCTAACTCACTGGCACTAATATCCTGCAGAGCTTTGTCTCGTTATGAGTTTTGAGAATAAGGTCTTTTAAGGCCAGTTTTCAGGTACTCTCAAAACTCCTGCAAAACTTCTCATACTGTTCACCAAAAATTTTCTAACTTTATACTTGATTGTCTTCTACTGTATCACAATCTATGGCTTCTATGGTTTCCATGGCTTAAAATTCTTGTTAAGTGATTATTGAGGCAGTCGGGCGTTATCTTGAAATAAGCATATGCTATACAAATACTACTGCACTATTCTTAGTATAGAGTCAACAATTGAGCGCAAACGTAAATCAAGTTGAAACTCAACGAATCTCATTCTGTCAAAAAGTGGCCAAAACTTATATTGTCTTTACTAAGTCTTCATGAGTTTGGTTTTATTATATAGTATTGAGTCTTTTGTAATAAATAAATGCTTCAATTAATGTTTTATGGCATATAATTGAGAGCAATAAATTTACAAAATACATATTAGTATAATATTTATACGTAATAACCAGTACATAGTTATTAGTTAAGCATTTTTTAATGAATCAAATTTCAATATCATAAGCTGGTTGAGGAATTTGAAGGCATTCTTTATTATGATTGAATATTATTGATCACTTTGATCAGGATGTTGATTAATTTTTAAGACCAATTGAAAAGAAAAAAATATTGTATCTGTAGATTTGTGTAATGCATTGAAAAATTTCTTTTCATGTTAACTACCTGTAGAATCAATAATTAAATAACATGAATATTATTAAACTTTTGATATACTGAATGCATAAGTCATAAAATCTTAACCGAAAGATATATTATGTTTGTGATAATTATTTGAAATTTCGAATAAAGATGAAGATTAAAGCTTCAGAAAAATAAACTGTTATCTAGGAGTTCAAGTTTCAATTGATACTAAATATTCAAATTTATACTTGAGATTCAAAGATTTAACAGAAAGAAGATCGTAAATAAACGAACCCAAATAATCTGATGCATTAAATTTAGGCTTATCTTCAAAAGTAAACTCGATTTAGAATAAAAATCTAACAATTTTTTTCGACACTGAAGTTCGGTTAACGACACACAGTTAAGGGTTAGTTTAATATTACTTTAAAATTTGTCTTTTTCAGATTCGTTATAAGTTTAAAATTTGATTGCCTTAAGTGATCATCATGTTTAACACAGGTTTAATAAATGATTCATTTTTCATTATTATTATTATTATTATTATTCGAAAACAAATTTTAAAATAAGAATTTTTGCTCATTTTTTGCCACAAGAGTTAGAAGTTTGTTAAGTAATTTGTTCAAAATAAAAATACCTGTTTGTCATTTTAATGACACAATTTATTAAGCTTTTTATTGGAATTCTCTAACTTTTTTGTCATTCAATTCCTATTTGAGTGTTTTTTCGGAAGACATCATATGAAAGTCATTCAAAAGTTCAAGTCATAGATTTCTTAAAACATTTCAAAACAAAAAACTTATTTTTCCTTCATTTTTATCTTATATAATAAAATAGTCTTATGATTTATGGAGAAAACATTGAAATTCACTTTAATGATGAAAAGTCAAGTTTTCAGATAATTTAAAAGTGTGAATCATTATAATTTGGTTTGACTTTTCAATCTCGAAATGTTATTCAATAAAAACAAAGCTAAGGCCAAACCTGCAATCAAATAAATTAATCGATAAAACTGGTCGTAAATAATAACCATTACTCATGAAGTACTGATGCGAAAAATGGACTAAAACTGAAATTAAATGTTAACCCAAAATCCTAAAATCATTATCAGCTGCAGCGAAAGATTATTGCATTTTGAGTTTAGAAATTTAGTTTTCGGTTTGAAGGTTGTTGTGAGAAATGAGCGAAGAAATGTTGGTTTTATTCATGAAAAAACTCATTTTGTTCAAAGCCAAAACAGTTAAGAAGACTATAATAAATTCAAAAACTGGTACGTGCTTTGAGTTTGTCTCAAATCTTAAAGCAATGCAACAACTTTTGACGCATTTTATTGCTGCTATATCTCAAAAGACTCTAATCTCACTTCTTGGCTCTTTAACTATAAAAATTTAACGCTAAAAATGCCATTTTCTTACGATACTTACGATTCAAGTGAAATAATACGAATATTTTCTTCAATAAATGAGCTCACAATGGGAGGTATCAGTTATTAGGCCTCTCTCTTACTTTAGGGGAAACAATTCAAGGTTTTTGATGATTACTTAATGAAAAATTTAGTTCAATTTTCGATATTGAGATAAAAGATTTCTTTTCAATTATAACTAAAGTAAGTGTAGTTAAAGGATTTTCTTAGAGATACATTTAATTTGGGAAATTCTTATATCGATTGCATATTTAAGCTATGATCTAAACATATTTCAAGATATAAACTGTCAGGTATCTTAACTTGTTTTCATTATTAATGTTTCTTTTGAAGCATTATCTTTATACATAAATAAATGGTATAATAACCTTTATAATAACTTTTCGTTTTATAGGGCCTCAAGCTATTTATTCAATAGAGATTAAGCTGAAACATAACATTTACTTTTAATAATTACATCTAGATATACAGTACAGCGTAAAAATTATTTTCGCTATCATTTTTCTATGATTCCGTTTATGATTATTCAAAATATTTTTTCGAAGATTATCGAAATAATGTCAAAATTTTCATTTAATGTGACTTTGAAGCTGATAAAAAAGGGAGAATCGAGAAAAATACTAGTTTGGAGAATATGAAATACTAGTGCATAATTTAAAAAAATTAAATTTAACTATTATTTATTAACTATGGTCATCAAATACATTAACAATTTACAATTGCATAGATACACATTCATTGGTATCAAGCTGTGAGTTTTGCATTCAAAACAGTCAAACTAACCAGAGATATGATTGAATGCTTCGAAACAAAAATACGAGTTTAACTTTCAAATTCATGGCTTCAAAGTCCGTGTTTTCAATACATAAAGAGAACCGTTTGTCAAAAAATTTAAAGTTCAAATAAATGCGAGATCACAGCAGTTGGGCTGATGTGGAAAAAATAAAATGAATTAACATTTTCCTACAGTCTATTCTCAAGAATTGGTTCTTAAAATTTGGTTTAGATAATTATTTTCCATTTACATTTCATCAATTATCAAATTCTGTCATTATTTCTTTTATACGTTGCATATATTTTGAAAGAAGCTCTTCTATTCTCTGTCAGACAAACAAATATTGTATCTGATTATTCATAGAGAGCGATGTGAATTAAAAAATAAAATGAAAACTTTTGCCCTCTCTTTTTTGTTATTAACAAAAGTAGTTAATCATTTGTGAGGGTATTTTCAATATTGATAGAAAAGTCAAAATTTGGTCAATTTTGGAAGTATGGAACGAATTGAAAATAGACACAATACAAACACTGATTAAAGAATTGAAATAAAAATAAATATATGTGCACCTGTGCAACAGTTACCTTAAATACATGCATAAAGTATCTCAATTTATGCTTCACATCACTTAAATAATATTCAAATAAGACATTGAGCTGTATCGCAGGGTTAAAAATAGTCTGTCTGTCAAGTCTACGGTTATGTCAGCCAATAATTAGGTGCGTATCACAAAAATGAGTGAACAATAATTATCAACTTAATAAAGAAGATCGTCAACGAGTTTAATTGCTATTCATCAGAATCATCGCCGGTGGTAGCTGTGCATTTGATAGTGCATTTCCAGCGTTATCATTATGGCCTAAAGGCTCTATTCTGTTGTTGACAACTTATAAAATAGTAGTTTTCTATTGAGTAATCAGAATAAAGAAACTGAATTTTTGGGCAGGATGTGAATGAATGTGAATGTATATGAAACCCACAAACCCCTCAAAACTCCAATTTAGTTTGGCTTTAATGAGATAATGATTCTTTTCAAATGTTTATTTTTCAAAGGATCATAAATTAGTTTTATAATCATTCTCTACTCAAGTATTATTTACTTTCTCTAACTTAAGATTATATTTGAATGTTGAATAATTTGAGAAAAATTCAAAATTTTCACGAAAATTTTAATGAATGAAAAATATTAAAGAGGGTTTAGAGAAAAAATTGAAAGAAAATTAATTTGGTTCCTTTAGTGCCTTGTTTTATGATAACAAATTGGTTGGTTCGCAAATATTGCATATTTAATGTAATTGAAATGTGCGCACCTGTATTTGTTGTCATGAAATGCTAATTAATCGATTTGGCAGAAAGTATACGTTCAACTTTATACAGGATATAACGTGAGTGAGACCTATGAATCTTTTTTTTCTTTTTATAAATATTTTTCTATTTCACTAACGAGATGGGAGGAGAGATGCGCTCATCGGTTTTGAATTGTTAGCCTAACTTTGAATATAAGGCTCAACCTTAACCTGTTGTATGTATTAACAGACCATAACAAGGCATTGGATAATAGTTGATATTGTAGTGAAATGCCTTTTTATTCCAAACAGAACACGAACCAAATTTCCTTTTAGAATCCCTTAATTTGTTGTGCCATCGCTTTCACTGCCTTCGGGCCAAATTGTGGCGAAGGAATGGCCCTTCTCTTTGAAGCCATATATAATAATATGATGACAGCATATGAAGGCTAACCAGAATTGTAACAACAAACTATCCTAGACTTTGAATCAGTATACTATCAATATATAAGCTCTTCAAATGCTGATACGCGTGTTTCACGTGAACATCAGAGAGGATATGAGTGGCGACGCAAAAACCATGTGTGCCCTCAAACTATTGGTTATAACCATTATATAATAGGTATTATGCAAAATGCGGTAAATGATTGTTTCGGGAACTCTTTTGATTCGAGTAATTTTTTACCTTAAATGAGTTTTTAAATAATTAAGAGGTAGCGCACAAACTATTTTTAAACTAATGTTTATAATATAATCGAATTCAGTTAGCATTGAAAAAGAAACATTATATTCTTATAATTAACGTTTGCCACTCCTATGCATCCTATTATCGAAATTCAATCTGAATGTAAGAAAAAATTCCCATTAAATTCATAAAATTAATAGCAAACGATCATTTTCGCCATTTATTTAATGGAATTATGAGTATAAATTTAAAATTTATTTGCCATTCAGGATATTTTATGTACATTTTTTAGGATTTATCTTTATGTGACATTTAGTTCTTTTAAAATTTATAAAACTAAAGGGCGACAAATGAATGTGTCTACTTATAACTAACCAAACAGTTTTTATCTTACTTCCAGTGACAGAATGTATATGTATTTCCCACGAATACGTTTTTCTCCTAGGGATCCAACTTTTTCAAGGGCTAAATATTTTCCTGTTTCTTCTCCTTTAGAGATTGAGCACAGCTTGAACTGCTTGAGAGGTCTGAGGTCTGGGACGCCGTCTTTGGATTGCCTTTAGTGTAATTTAAATCAACTCCAAAATCTATGACACTGTCTCCAGTGTTATGCCTGATATATGATATCATGAGTCCAAACGCGATCCTTTGTGGCGATTATCTTCTGATTAATAGCAGTAGTGAAATGACATTAAAGACATTTTTGGGCTGAAATTATGCGCTTAGATTGCAATCTATTTATTTTTTAAATTTATGATAATAATTGTTGGCTAAATAGTATGTATGAAATAATTGAAGAAATAGAGGCGGACAACCAATTGGGCCATCAATAGCTCTTTGATTAACCACCCGTAAGTTTTTGGGTGAGGCATCAATTCCATGTCTTGGTGTGGCGTATATTCCCTTATATTCTCTTATATACATTTTTACCTGATTTAGTCTAACTTTGCTCACTATCAACGGATGTCATCCTATTTATAGAATATGTTTGATAATTGATTGACTCCAAGCAAAAAATTGTATTCATCGCTTAATTTGTGAACCAAATCGTAAAGTCAATCGAATTCCGATTATTAAAGGATTTGAAAATAGGCGCAAAAATTGCTGAAAAGAATTACCTGTTGAACTGTTTTGAGAAAATGTTTGTGAGACTTGTGCCATAAGGCGAACCCAACTTTTCTATTCAAAACAATCTTTGAAAGTCATCAAAATGTTAAGAAAAGACGAGCCCATGAAAATCCTTGAAAATACGCGACCAGTTGACAAACTGCGACCTCCGACTGACACTTATGACAGTTTCCTTTCTGACCACAGCTGAAAAGTATTATCGCTCCAAAAACAGTCTTTTCACGTTTTTGCTTAAGCACTTTTGGGCTCCACTCATACTATACAACTGATTGAATATATTCTTTGCTTTTGAATAAGCTTAAAGTCTCCCTTATTCTGATTCCCTTATTTTGCCCCAAAAACATTTTCTAAGCTATTTAGAGATTGTAGTGATAGCAGTGACACTTTAATACAATCAAAATGCTTTGCTTTTATTGCTTTTTTGAGAAGAAAATAAACTTAAGAAACTGAAAAAAGTGATTTATCGATGGAGTAAATCATTGACCAAAATAGACAATAATTGCGCGAACAGAAAGTATAAGTTTATTATTAAGATTAAGAAAAGCAATCATTGAAATGAACTATTTATTCCGATTTTCATTATTGTTGATACAAAAATAGATTATAATAAATGAAAATAATTCAAAACACTTCAATCAATGCTGAACCCAAAATATGAGTGATAAATGATAATACTATTCAGTGATTATGCGGTTCTCATAATTTATTTGAACATCAAAATAGTTTCTATTAGTTTTAATCGTTTTTCTTTGTTTCAGACCTTAATTAAACTATCAAAAAAAATTCCATTTTATTAAGAAATAATGTGATAATTTCTAACTCAAATTAGATTCAATGCAATTCAATTATATTGTGTAAAGTAAAAAAATGTGAACCTTCAAATCGTTTGCATTTTTACCAAGTAATCTATTTATCACAAATGTTTTAGCAACTGATTTTAATTTATCATTTTTTATTTTTCCGGTCTCTAAATGACACATCTGTTAAATTACCGTAAAAGGCATTAAACATTTAACTAGAAATGGCATCAAAAATAAGCTAAAAAGCAATGAACATAACTTTAGTTCTAAAAAATTAGAAAAATAAGAATTGAAGAGAAGAGACATTCCATTGGAAAATCATTTGTTCATGAATTACAATACACTCCCACACATTTGATGCTATGCTTTGAGGAAAAAAGCAAAAGAATTTTATTATGAAAAGTTAAAAGAATGTATAGATTGTGTGCTGATAGTGAGTTACGCAACACTCAATTACGTTCGGCATTCACTTTATTGTTGAACAAGTAGTGTATCATCATTTTTAGATAAAACAACAGTACTGTAGTTAAAGAAGTTCCACTTTATAATCCCGGCCAACATATTATCTCTTCAGTTACAGTGCACAATGTCTTAATGCTAAACAACTCGTTTTACTTAATTCTATTGAATATTTCAGTTTTCAATTTTTACTGTCATTTGATTTATATTATAAAGATTGCATATTATTTCAGTAATATATCCTTTACTTAAAGAATTATATCTGTTATTATGGATGTGATGTCTATTAAAGCAGATCTCAAATTAAAAGAAAACAATAACAACCAAAGCCTTTATTATAATTATCTGAATACCAACCAAAGGGTATATTATTTGATCAGAAATTGAGAAGCTAGAAAGTTAAAACATAGAATTTCAAAACTCACAAAATTCAAAAGCAATGAAGTCAAATAAACTAATAGTGTTTAAAAGTGTTGAACATTTTATTTGTTATGGTTAAGTAAGGTTAGATTTGATTAGGTTTGTTTGGGTGGATTCAATAGTTTTAAACACTATTATTTGAGATATTTCTGGCTTTTGACTTTTATGCCATTTGACAGTAATTTCAACCACAGACCAACTTCTTTATACTGTAAATATTCAGAAGAAGTGGTATTTGAATAAATTTTGATATAAAAATTTGATTTCCAAAAAAAATAAAATTTTTTATAATGTATTGAATGATATAAGACATAAACAAATCAGACACAATATACTGTTTATATTCTATCGACAATTAAATAGAAATTCTGCAATCGCTTTAATACAAAACTGAATTTTCTTTTGATATATTAGAAAAATATTTTATGAGGTTGGAGTTCAACTTTAGATTACGTGGGAGGGGACACTTTGGCCCTCAGTTGAGCCTTGTTATCACGACAGTCCTAAGTCATGATTTAACGAATTAAGAGCAATTCAGTACTTATACAAAATTCCTCAACTTTAGAGATATTGTAGGCTTAATATGTGAGCTCTATTTCAGTTCATTCTTACTGCACAAAAACAATAAAAAACCTTTTGATTTTTCTCAGAAAACTTTTATCCGAGCTTGAGAAATATTCAAAATATGATAAATTCTGTTATTAACTTTATAATTAACATTATTATTGACTCAAACTCTGTTCACTTAAATTACAATTACAATTATGTTCTAAAGAAACTAACTTTAGTTATTAAATTTTTGATAAATAATTATTATTAAGTCTATTTTGTTTGAGTTAAGGATAATTCATTGAATTATCAAATATTTATTGCATTCAAATTGTTCAATACAAAAGTTTTTGAATAATATATTTAACATTCTGTTAACATCGAATCAAATATTTTCATTATAGAATGATTAGTCAAATATTTTTTGAAAGGCATTACAATAAGTAATTTCAATCAATCAAATCAAACATCAAAAATGGCAATTGAGTGGTGGCTTCAATCGATTAATATTTCATAAAACAGAAAAAATTCTTGACTCAAAATAGTTGAAATGGTCCGCCTCTGCAAGTGCTCACTTTCTCTTTATCATAAAGTTAAGTTTTGCTCTTATGCTTTGTCTATACTATACTTCAACTAATGATGCCATTGAAGTAACATAAAAAATAAATAGAAGAAAGAATGGCTCTATAGAAACCCACAATTATATGCGACCTTCTTTAAACATTTGCCTTTTTATTCTTATGTGAAAACTTGATTCAGTGGCGGAACAATAAATTTATAAAGCAATTAAAACTGGAGACCAAAAAATAATAACTGCCAGACTATCAGTAACATAGAATGAGACCATTAAAAATATTAAATTGAAACTGAAATTATTTTTGATTAATCTATTGGTAATTTCAAATCTCAAACACTCATATTTATAAACTTTGAATATAATGAATAACTTATTCTTGAATGAATGAAAGGTTTACAAATGATGTATCAATAGATTGAATTCTTGCATAACTTTTATAAATGAATTTAAAAGATATGATAAGTAGGAAACATGAGGACACATATATCTGCCTCAAAAACGGATGTTGATTTAAGCGCGGATCTGTTCATGACAGTGATTAAATGAAGTGCCCGTCCATCGAGAGAATCATTGGAATTTAGCTGAAGCACAGCATTCGCTTTTTGAATCGTCGGCAAACTTCAAACAGATATCGTCGAAGGGGGGAGTTTACTAGTGATGAACGAGCCCGTCAAACACCCAACTAAAGCAACTAAACTCAATCTCGAAGCTATCTTCCAAAAATTTGTTCACTCTTGAGCGATGCCTCACGATTTAGATGCATAGGAGCGGACGGGCGGTCAAAAGAATTTCAGCCTGAAATAAACGATGCAAAGCAACAAAAAAATCAACTCCAATTGTGTGCATCTAATAAAAATTCTCCTTTTTATACCTGCTTTTGACATGCTTTACGGATATAGCATAGAGTTAATGGCAAAATGATCTAATATTGTGTGTTGCGCTACAAGTCTTTCAATATATAACCTTTAGCTCAAAATTTAAAGAGCAAATTAAAAGCTGAAATACAACCCAAGACAAATGGGTTTAATTTTATATCCTTCCCATAAAACTGATTCTAATGTAAGCATCTTATCCTAACCTAAGACATAGATAGCGTGCGATTCAACTTTATTTCTATGGTTTCTCTCTTTCATAAAGTATTTATTTTACAGTACATATGATATACAGGTATAAAATGCCAAACTAGTAAACCGGTCTCTCTGTTAGATCAATGATTTATGATGCCTTTGGCTCGTTTGCCTCAGGTATACACCAAATATAATCGTTCATCCTCTGCAACGTTTACTATAACTTATTCCTATGAGTTATATATTTCTGCACCACATCTCAAAAACTGCTGCACACACTGTCTTAAAAGAGCAAAGATTTAAAAACAGTGGAGCTTTGCTTCACATAATAGAGTAAATACACTAATGAGCTGCAAAAACAAACCGTGAATAGACAAACAACATTTGGAAACTATTGAAGGAGAGAATCAATGGGGGCAAACATAAGCCTCTTCTTTACGAGTAAACCAATCTCAAAAAATCTTTAGTAAACAAACTTTTAAACTAGAATTCATTCAATTATTGACTGCAAATAAAAGACTTAAAAATTTCAGTAGCAAAATATCTGTTTCCAAAGGTATATTTGTGAGTTTGTTAAGTTTTAGCATGTTTTAAATTTTTATTTCAGTAAAAAACGTTCAACCTTCATAAAATATTATCAAAAAGTCCTAGTGATTAATATTCAGCTCAATTATCACTTTTCGACACTCTATCATTTTGATAAATAATCAAAATAAGGTTTAGAATTTTCAGTTATAAACAGATTATTTATATATTGATATACAGTATATGAATAGTTCATTGGCTTCTCTTCGTAACTATTCTTGTTACGGGTCATTATTTTGATCGAGAAGTTAAAGACAATGATCGAGAAAACTAATAGGACTTTTGCTATTAAGATAACAATCGAAGGTTTTGAATTTGATTAGAGATAAGTTAACAACATGTTAAGATTACCGAAGTTTGTATTCTTTGAAAGACATGTAAAGCTGAATGTTAAATAATATTATAATTACAATGACACCTAAATGCAAATAAAAGTTATATTAGAATTTAATCGCTAAGTACACGCTTGTCAGATATGGTTTACACTTTGTTATCCATTATGATATTTCTATTACTAGTACTAACTCTTAAGAATACTATTACACAAATAATAATATTTTTATTAACTAATAATGAGAAGCTTCCATTTATACCAATGCCAGATGTTCACAACCAATTGAATCAGCAAATCAAAGAAAAAACTTGTTTATACCCGAAGTCTTTTTAGAATTTATTTTATATGATTGAGAAAAAATCGATTTGAGTTGTAATAAAGTGTTGACTGCATTTTTCTTCTCCTCATTTCTCTAATAGACTTCTAAATGAGATTTTATTATTCAATAATAGTTAACTCATGATCAAAAAGTGGAGGTAATCTTCGATTGAAGTTTAATAAGAGTATAAACCATTATTTGAGAAATATAAGTAACATTTAATTTTATTAGCAATCAATGAATGTCTAAAAGAGAAAATATAGATTAGAATCTAATACTGGTTTGAAAGTTAAACATTTGCCTATATTTATAAGTATAGTTACTTTCACTTTTATTTATTAAACTAATAATTATTAGTTGTGTAAAGCATATGCACGCAATTCAATCATATAACTAGAGCTTAAATGCCTGATTGCATGGCATCGTATATAATATTTTTTATGATTTGGCATTCGATTGCTATTAAACTGAAAGAATGCACAACCAATTTATAATTTTATTACTATTATTTTAATACAAAAATTTCTGATATAATATGTTAATTCTTGCAGACCATGTATTATTTGGATTGAAGATCACTTTTTGTTGCCTAAATAGGTCAATATCAGGAAAGTTATTCACCTTATTCAACACATGATAAATGTTTTATACTGGGAATAACTTAATGGTATTGAAGCGTAAATAAAAGTTGAATTGAAGAAAACGATAAAAATTCTTGAAAATCACATCAATGATAAGATAAAATACATTCATTGAAGTAAAAAATATTTTAAACTCAAGTTAACTGTAAGCCAATCAAAAATGTCATGTAATCTGTTTCTCATTTCAACTCTTATTATAATTCAAATTTTGATCATCAGAATTTCCCTCCTTTTTTCAGGTAAATCGCCGAAAGCTATTTACACTAACAATTATTGGGCGGCATCACAAATTCGCAGACTTGACTTCAGACTTTACTTGGGCTTTAACCAAACGTTAACTTTCAGTAAAAAAGAAGAGATACTCAACAGAGAATCTTGTTTCCCAACTATCCTATTCTGCAATGAAAACTCATTTGAGCTAAAGTTCAAGTCTAAGTTAAATACTAAAACTTCCTATTTTTAATGATTCGACAATATCCTAAAATCAAGATTTTCAGTAATCAAATTAAGGTTCAAAAATATAATTAGAGTTAAATGTTAGGACTTTAATAAATTTATAAATTATTATTATATTGAATATTACGAAATCAATAAAAATATCGATTCATTTAATAAAGAGTAACTGAGAAAAAAAAAAGTTTTTGGATAAAATTGAAAATTGAATCTTTATATTTCAGAAAAATAAATTTTTATGCATTGTAACCATAACATGAATTAGAAAATCAAAGATAATATAATAATTTTATGGAATTTGAATAAAAAATAAGCAATTCGTTGACATATGTAGACATCAATTGAGTGGTTGGGAGTGAACTGGATTCGAGTGGAAGTACATATGAAGAAGCAAGAAGTCTGGTTTTGTGTGGAGCCATAGTTGAAGCCAAGTTGGCGTAACTGCTGCTAACATTAATGCCCTCATACCTGAACCAGAAATATAAGGTTATTTGAGAATTACTTTCATGTCATCGGATAATTTGATAGAAACAAAGCACGCTTTAAGTTATTAATGGAGAAATGATGGGAAAATTCCCTAACCATCAAATTGAATTAATAGCTCATAATTTATTTTGAATAAAAATTTTTATGCCCAAAAACTAACTATTTTGACAAATATAAATAATTTGTCTCCGAATACAGGTTTCTACACGATATTCAATGTTAATGTTGAAAACTTTTGGTTATTTAAGATTGAAAGCAAATTGAGTTTATTTTGCACTTCAAATTATGATTGCTTTACAACAATTTATCTGAAAATTACATTTTTAGGATCATTTCATTCGAAAGATCTTTTGCGAATCTCTATGAATCTTATGATAACTTCGAGATAAACACTAACTTGTCATTAGAAATTCTTTTATCTCAAAACAAATGGTTTTTTCATATAAGACTCAATTAAGTTTTAGATTCAATTTTATTTCACAGATGGGTTTCAAAAAGAAAATTGATTTCAAGTGCATGAAGTGATAAGTTATTGGAATGACTTATGGTATGTCAAAGATGTAATTTCTTTATACTTTATCTCATTTTTTTTATGATCTCTACGTTCAACGATCGGAAAAAATTAGTAAGCATTGGAATGAAGTTTGATTTGTTTTTTGTTTTCTTCCATACATTTTTATGAGGCACTTGTGAGAGATTGAAGATAAAACTCAAATTCATTTTAAAAGGTGTTTTGGCTGTCACTGTTTGTAGAAAAAAAGTAGATGATAAGAAATGAAAAGCTCTCGAACAGAATTCGTGTTATGCAAGTTTGAGCGATAAAGTGTATAAAAGTAAATGCCTAACATTGATAATATTATACCAATCCTTATATTTTAAGCATAAGACTTTCCTTCTGATTAATTCCTTGGTTCACCTGAACGACCGATTCCCTTATCATGTCAGTTATGAATTATTATTTACCTTAAAAAATATTAACACTCCATACTATAAAAAATAATCCATAACAGGAATTATCATTTAAGGTGAATTGCAGAAAATTAAACTCATTGTAAATTTTGATGATATATTACATGCAATACCATTAATAAAATATATTAATATATCTGTCACAACGGATATGAAACTATATCAACACTTTATTTGTTTGCAAATTACTTAAAAAAGTTATTGATTCAAATGATTTAAGGCATCAAATGATAAAATAAGTTTTTTCTATCATATGACACAACAACCAAACAATTCAAATGTAATATTATAGATATGCTGTTGTGTGCAGACAAACAGACCCACCAATTAATTATTACATATAATCATTTCAATAATTATAGTTATGCAGAAAGCTCTCATACTATAAGATATAATTCCTTTTCTGTAGTAATGATTGATATGTTTATGATTATGTATCTTCTTATTTAGATAGCAAATGCTTCTAAAAGTATACACTAATTTCAAGGATCATTTTCTTATTTGCATACTATCAGTCATATTATCGCTTGTTATAAGTTTTAACAATATTAATGTTAGTCTAATCACGATTTAGTCTTCATTTAATTCTGCATTTTAATAAACTAATTATAATTACAACTTCACAAAAGTTGTCAATTTTTTTAAAGACACAATTTTGAGCTTCAAAATGAAAACCAAGTCATTATTCTCTCATAATTTCCCTAAATTATGTACTAATGATTGTGTTCAGAGGTGTGAAATGTTTCGATTCTTGGCAAGAATTCATGTTTTGTAAAGTTTTGTAATTATTATAATACTTAGACTTTCTATTGAAAAATGTATTGAGTTTTGAACTAAACTTTACAAAAGTTCAGTCATTACTTTCTTTATAAAATCACAACTTTTCTTAGAAATGATTTCAAAGTTTCGAAGAATTGTAAGTTATTATTGGTATTAATATATATATACTTTTATTTCTATATTTAAATTAACTCCAAAATTCGGAATTTTCGTTTTTGAAAAACTATTGCTTAAAAATAATTATTATTATAACAAAAAAAACTTTAATTCAAAACTTTTGAACTAATGCTGACATCAGACGGAAAACTGAGTAATTTAAAAGTTATTGATATTACACGTGATTTCAATCATATTAAATAATTTAATTTAATTACTCTTTAAATTATGGCCAAAAAGAAGTTTTTCAAAAAACCAAAACCGGAAAAAATACACTTAACGTTCGATTCAAAGGATAGAAAGGAATTTCTGACAGGTTTTGTATCATTTAAATAATTATTTTAATAAATTTATCGTTGAATTTAACGATTTTAATGAAAAAATTGTTTTTATTTGAAAAGGTTTTCAGAAACGAAAAACCGAACGAAGACTTAAAGCAAAACAAGAATTAGACAAAGAGTTAAAGGAAGAAAAGTGTCGAATAAAACAGAAACAAAAGGAAAGATTAAATGATTTATACGACAGTCAAAGAAATGTTCCCGAAGTCGAGCACTTATTAGATCCGACCATTACTTATGATTTACCCAAACATTTGGTAAATATAACGACATTCGATGCAAACCATATTTCAGGACTTTTGGGAATGAGTTTAGGAATCAATAAAACTAATAATAATAATAATATTGAAAATAAGCTTAAAAATAATATAAATAATGATCAAAATATTGCAAATCAATCAAATGATAGCAATGATAGTGATTCTGATGTCACTAAAGATTTAAATCAGAAGATAATTGACACTAAAAAGTCTGTTAAAAAGCAAAGAATAGATTCAATCAAATCGAGTAAAGCTTTTCAAACACAACAAAAGTTGAAGAGAAATAAAGATGTTTTAAAATCAAAGCTAAGGAGAAAACAATTGAAGAAAGATATGAAACAAATGAAGACAAAGTCTCTCAATAAGAAGAAGTCAAGCAATAAGAAGAAGAATATGAGGAAAAATATGAGAAAACATAAAAAAGATTGAAAAATTCTTATTAAGATTCACATCATTGAAAAGTACATAGAATTCGCTCATATAATATTTTAAAAAAATAAAGATTGAGAACTAATTTTTTGCATTTAATTGACAACTAATACAGAATTTATATTGTATTTTATTTTAATAAATCAATGTTTTCAGCAATTATTTTCTGTATTCGAATTTCTGATATTAATGTATTTAATTCCAAAGCAGTCATGACTTTTGGGTCAATTTTTAGTGAATTCTTGTTTTTATAATGAAAGTCCATTTTTGGATAGTTTTAATTTCAAACTTTTATTTATTGATCATTTCCTTAAAGTAACAGTTATTCGAGTTTTGAATATAAAATGAAATTAAAAACAATGAGTCAATTAATATATAAAATTAAGATTTATGTTATGAATAACTTTTAATTTTGAACAATATATTTGAGTATAACTAACAGTAGACTAA
>JAQFXV010000191.1:0-30249 GCA_034694065.1 Camisia spinifer
CAATAAAATCTTAAAAATATAATACATATGTTAGGGAAAGCTCATTAAGCCGCGAATTTACTATTCATCTTCATATGAAATTGAAATTAATCATGAATATAGTATGACATTCATAAGAGAACATTCATTTGAAGAACTTCTTTAAATCCTAGAGTAATCATTGAAGGAATGATTCCTTAGCCAACTTTCATTTCTGGGCCTCTGGTCATAAGTTTTGTCATAATAAGGAAATTGTTTTGTTAGGTCACCAAAAAAAGCTCGTTTAAAAATTTCTCATAGAAAAAGTTGGGAAAAAGAAAGTCCGGTAATTCGGCCACTGGTCACTTTTCGGGAAGATTTCTTCGCTGTTGCACACAATCAGTTCATATTGGTTCTAATGATACAGTTCTGATGTCTGTGTAATGTGCAGGTGAGTAGTATTACAAACCAACTTTTGGATATTATTATATAGGAATTCATAATTAAGAAACATTTTTCAACCCGTTTTAACAAAATTAATCCCTTGTTTTATTGATTTCAATTAAATGTATTCTGTATTTGATAGTATTGGAAACCCTAATCCTCGAATAAAAAAATATGAAATCAATAAACTCATAACTGATCACTTTTTAATAAAATCAAATATTTATTCATTTTTTCAGTTGTGATACAGTATGTCATGTAAAATGTTCAAAAGAACTAGTGTTAAGTGAGAAGGTGTTCCGCGTCCAAGTGAATCACCTTACCTTAGGTTAAACAGTCAAATTATTCTTCACAATAGCTTCAGTTTATTTATACAGTAGGACCAGAATAATGCCAATTTAAAAGTTTTGTTCTATGGTTTCATATCTCTTTTGTCAAAGGGATAAAGATAATTATGACTAAAAGGCGACAAAATTCATCACAAATCGATCCCTTTAACAGTTGAGAAACGAATCTTTGAATAAGATTTATGAAATATCCTTAACTTTGAAATGAGACAAAATAGTTATTGTTAATGATTATAAGTTTTAAATATAATTATAAGAGAAATACATGCAATCGTTCCCGATGAGAGTAAAACAGCTTAGAATAACTCCTTCAATAAATAAAGAGTTAATAAACAAGAATTAATTTTTAAATCTATTTATATTATCTAATAAGAGCCAAAAGATTTAAACTTTTGAGAAAATCTGTCAATAGCTATGAAAAAATATAGAACAGTTTCTTGTGAATGCTTTTCATCTGATTTCCCGTAAGATTCATAACGATTGATAGCTTTTGATTCACAGAGTATTACAACTCGTTCTCCAGGGATAGAACTCATAAAAATAAAACAAAATGATTTGTAAACATTGGGCAAAAAGTTTGACCCATTAAATCAAATAAAACTTATTAAAAAAAAGATATTTAACAGTTTAAGTGATAAAAAAAATACAAGTAATAGTCGTTTGGAGGAAATGGGATACTGAAAATGGTTGCAATACTTAGTATGTCGACCGATGGTTCAGATCATTGGATATCAAAGTTCGCAACCCTTCATATCAGAATATTTTGAATAAATTTACTCGAAATATATTCGAAAACTTTTTAATTAAAGTGCTAATGTTTAAAAATAAAGAAAACATGAAACATAATTTGATTGAGGCTTATGTTTGTTTTAGTTTTTGTGTTTTTAAATAATTTTATGGGTATTTGTAAATAGTTATGAGTAGTTGTGTTAACTCATAATCATGTAATATCTCATTAAAAGGCGCACTGACTCGATATAATCATCGCCCGCAACACGATTTCCCACAGATAATAGACTTCTAGTATGATTGCCACATGATTTCATATGGTGTTAAAAGAAAGTATCACTATCTTGAAGGCAAGCATTAAACCTGAGAATTAGTTTCGTCAATGAATTTCAACTTCAATACAAGCAATGAGTTTTAATATTCAACACAATTTTTCCCTCGGGATCACAAACTTGTGTCACAATTGTTACCTTTTTAGGGTTGGTTTAATGTACGCGTCGAAGAAGTTATAACTCGTTGGTCTAGAGTGTTGTGGGTCTGTCGACAACTTTCAAATTGAAATATCATTGAACAAAACCGTTCACACAGACCAACAAAACAACTGACAAATAAGAAACTAATAGTAAGTGCAAAAACAGTGTTTAACTTAAGTTTATTTATTATTTCAATTCTATGACCAGTTCCTATATCTGTGAGAGAGTTTCACAAATTAATGTTATGAATGAACGTAAAACTTGATTTACTATTGAGAATAAATAATTGAGAAAAATATTTGGAAGAACTGGAACTACTGTAGGACATAATCATAATAATAAAAATAATAATAATAGAGACTATTTTAGCTGTTTTTGTGGTTAAATTGTTTTTGATGCTAATGAGGATTTGTCAGTCAATTAATCAAATAATCTTTAAGTAATAGTTATTGACACTTAAAAACTTTTGTACTCAATGGACGGCTCACTTAACCATCATTTACTTCAAGTAAGAATCTATTTATTTAATTGTTAGAATTAATCGATGCTTTGGATTTGAATCCGTTTTCACTACTTATTATAATCATAAGTACCAAAACTTAAATATAAATTATATAACTTACTGCTCAATGATCGAGAATACTTGAGCTGTGGATTTTGCATAAGTTATTCATATACTGTTTTATAACTAATTCACAATAAGTATTCAAAGACACCTAATCAATGCATCATACGATATGTTTCATGTTTTATATCTTATAAATGGATGCAAATGTTAATATATTGTATAGTTGGTGGAAAAAATATTGGTTTTATCAACATGATACTCTCAGAATTCATACTCAGTGCTCGTGCTTAACTAAATCGCAAATATTTAAGCTGGAATCAAACAAAATAAATAGAGTCTTCGAATTCGAATGCAATTATTTGATGCCTTCTTGAAGAAGTGATTTTCAAATATATCTTATCATTGAAAGGGCGATCAATAAGGTAAAAAAATGATGTCCCGGAATGCCCAGACTATCAACGCCATAACTTAAACACACCCTGAAGTTTACCGAAATTTGCCATTCGAACTTTGAGAGCGTGCTCTATTGAAGGCATTGTTAGTCTCGACATTCCGGTACACTATGAGTATCAATGTTATCAAATTAAAAATCATGCTCTCATTCAACAGTGCATAGATCTTAACTTATTTAAACAATATTGGTTATTGCATCTGATAATGAATTCCTTATCTTATTTTTTCTGTTTTTAAGAAAACTATTTCTCTTAAGACCTGTAAATCCATTGAGTGAATGAGATTCTAATCAATTGATATTAAGAAATTCTATAGTCTTTGCGTTTGAAACCTCTTCTACTCACTTTATTTTTATTATACCTCTGATGAAACTTTATGTTGCTTACAGACTAACTTACTTTTAGTAATAAAAAATTTAATTCTATTGAATTAAAAGCTATTCAAATGCATTCTTAACTTCTTATTTATTATATATATTAATTCAAAGCTTTATAAAACATTTGAAAAGGTTTTGATGTTTCATCAGTTTATGTGACAACCAATTAAAAAATTCTTTTATTTATGACTTATGTATGAAAATATTTTATACGCAGGATCTTTTTCTACAGGACAGTTAATACGCTTATCATTTAGATTTTACACTTTGTGTTTTAAGTTATATTTGAATTTTAGATACAAAGAAAGCTTTTCAAAAATATACATAAAACTTTTCATATTCTTAGCTCTCATAAAACCAAAAAAGAGACATAAAGTCACATCTCTCAGAATTTTAATTACAAGAGTTAAACTTTTGTTTTTCAGAAGATTTACTATCATTGCTGACTTATTCATATCATAACTGTTTCTCAATGAATATTTATAGATCGATAGAAGATAAAGAAACTGTTATGAATTGAATATTTCAATCAACAAAATTGATGGAATATCTTTGGAAAAACCAAAAGCTCTAATTCTCATTCAAAGGCTTTATTTATCTTCTTTTTTGCTTCGAAATGAAAGTCTAGAATGCCTTTATCGAAAATCTTGCGAATTTGAATTTTTTCTTTTACCTGAGAAATAAGACATTTATTCTCAAAAATAAGTTTATTTCAACGATAACTTGTGCTGAAAAATGAAAACTTGTGTTTTTTACTCACTTTAAATATAAAAATATTTGCCTCTCAAAGTGATTGATACAAATTTCCACCACAATTGTCAAAAATAGATTGCATTGAATCCCAAATATTCCGAACCATTTATCAACACTAAGTAAAAGAGCCTTATATATCAAAATTATAATAAATGTCTAAAAATTGTAGTCACATAACATTCTGAAACAAAATATTGAAAATTTGACATATTATATATCGAGCGACTTTATTGTAAAACTTATGCCCGAAATTACACCTGCATTGAAATGTGCATCAATTTCACCTGATGCTCAAGTATGCAAACGATTTAGTTCTTTCTGGAATAATTCCCATTCAGTTTTTTCAAAAAGAGAACAAAGCTTTAATTCATTTCAAATTTTATCAAAAGATTGAATATGAATCATAACCAACTTTTAAAGGAATGCATTTGAAGATTAATCAATATTTGCACGAATTAATGAATAAATATAAATTCAAACTCACAATTTGTTTATTCTGGTTCTTGAAATAATTTCAATTCTGTGTTAACTATTTAGTTGTGAAACTTTTGTCTTCATTTTAGTTTAATTTTATGTCTTTTGTAATTCGAATCAATTAATCACTATATAATTATAAGGTATTAATAATGTGTTGACTTAATTTATAGATATTATAATATTTAAATTTTATTTACAAATACTTTCATATTAATGATTCTGATGAACATAAAGCCAAAACCTTTCATTTCATACCTTACGATATTCTAATTGTTAGGCTCGTTTCCGACCTTTTGTATTATATAACAAACATAATTTGGTGATTTTATTCTCAATTTTCTAGCGCTGAATTCTAAGTGGGAGTTATGCATAAGACTTAATTCCCTTTTAAATAGTACTTTAGCTATAGTTGATTGTTAGTAATGTTTATCGGCTTTCACTGTTTGGCAGACATGAAATTAAATTTAAAAACTTGCTTAAGTTAACTCAAGCTGACCGAAAAAGGTCTCCACCCTATGTTCTTATGCTATTTTAATGTCAACATTTTATATAAGGAAGAATTTATAAACAAAGATAAAGATTAAGTTATTTATTACTCTTTAGTAACTTCGCAGAGAAACTTTTTTATTTGAAAAATAAAACTTTTGTTGACTTATTATTGTGTCATTTTAATCATTAGAGATAAAAACATTTTAACTGCATTTAAGAAATAAAATTTATTTTCTAAATAGCTTATCATTTGATTTGAATAATTAACATAACCTTTTAAATTTTGGGTTTACTAACCATCACTAAATTAACAAAGTTTTATTATCAACTCTCGACTGTTCGGATGATTCTTAAGGATAGAAAAAGAAATAGATTTCACTTGATTTAAGAAAATTACTTTTTCCATGCTTTTCACTCAAATTAGTTCATATATTTTGAAAGAGAAGTGAACCGACTAACGAAACCAGCACTAAAATAATTTGAGCCATATATAAAAGATCAAATCTTTTAAAGTTTTGTTTCTTCATTATAATAATACAAAAAGAAAAAGAGAGTACAGTTGCGTGTCTTAACTGATAAGCAAATAAATTTAATTCATTTTAAGCCATTGATCTAAAATGTTATAATTAATAATATTCGTTTATCTATTGGTCATGAAGTGATAAACTTTGGGCTCACAACCATTTTTTTAAACTAAAATCTAATTTCATGCGAGTATTTCCGCAGATCAATCATCATTCTAAATAAAATGCAAACTAAATCCTTAATTTGCTTCTAAGCAATCATAATAAAAGAAGAGATAATTAATATAATTGTAAATGAAAGAGAAGTTAATATACTTCAAAGAATAGCAAAGGAGACTTTTCTTTGATTAATTCGAACCATAACTAACTTTCGTGAGTCTCTATTTTAGAGTTAACGCATAATTTATTTCAATTAATCATTTACGATGTATTGTGAGCTTTTGCTAATTTAGCCTTTCTATGAAGGAATAGAAATATAACTTATTTTCAAATTCATTATCAGATAAATGGTCTACAGGTAATCAGTAGAGAGATTTTTTTAATTTATTGAATTATTAGAGAGACTTTGTTATGAGCACCTGTTGTTCAAATGCACTAACCTTTAATGCATCACTAAATCACAATTAATGAATCGAAATGCATAGAAACTCATAAACTATTCTTTATAAGTTATAATATTATAATATGGAAATTACCATCTTTTTGTTTTTTGAATGCTAAATCATTTCTGTTTAGTTACTGATATCTAAGAGTAATAAAGAAATCAAACATTCGTTCGATACTTGAATTTATCTTTCCATAGATAAGTGCATTAATTAGTAATTGTATTAATAATGAGATAAAAAATTGAAATAAAAAAGATTTTAATAATTTAGGCGTTAATCTAAACTAATCACATAAAACCTGCGCGAACTAATTAATAAATATGATTTGTAAATAATTCCACTCAAGAAATACCCTAAAGTGGTAATAAAACTTTTAATCCCACTATTTTGATAAAAAAATTGGTTGAGTATATTTATTAGCTTTTCCTGTTAGAAATCTTAAGTTTCATTCAGGTAACAAATCATTAAATAGCTTAATTTCAAAAATTAAACCTTTCAACTTTTATCGCCTTATATTCAAAACTATGAAACGCTATAAATTTTGAAAATCATAGCATTAGAAAATATGATAAAAATGCTTTCAAATTTATTATATCACTCCGTCTGCAACATTATATATTAAATAACAATTAAAGTGCGTGACTTGACTTCTGATTTTATTGATACTCATCTGATCATCTCTTATTTCACTGATTTTCAAAAACTTTAATTAGTCTTCATATAATTGGCCTCATATTCAGTATTTGAAATTTATCAAAGATATGGTCTGAAGAGCAATTAAAGTGCTCATAATTTAAAGTTATAACTGATTACACCATTTATTCAATATTGAAAATCTTACGGTTAATACATATTTCAAAAGTTACTTTTTTAAAACAAATCATTCAAATATTTTCTCAGGAATCATAGTCTAAATTTTAAGAAAATGATATTTTGAGAAAGTTATGACTTTCTAGTCTCGAGCCTGAACTTTAAATTGTTTGAGATCGATATTTAGAATTGAAGTAACTTTTTTGAGTTTGAGTAAATGCATCATTTAATGTTTATTTCCTATGTTTACCTATTTAATATTCCGTTATTTTTGAGGCTAATAATTCATTTGATAGGCTTTTGAAAAAGTTCCCAATTAATTACATATGTATAGGTAAGAGAATGTTAAAATAAGATATTTTTGAAGCTTGCTTATTTTACCATATTTATGAGCTTCATAAGTAAAAGTAATTCATTTGATTATTTTTGTTGAAATTTATGAAAAACAAACTATGGAAGAAATCAATAATCTCACTGTTCGAGACACTCGATTAATCCTTTAATTATTAAGTTCTGCTAAATTTCGTCATGAAATAGAATAGATGGGTTCATAACATTGACAGCAGGAATAAGACAGGCGTAACTATACTTGAGTGCAATAAATTTTGACTATTCTTACGAACTTTAATGAAAAGGCAAATAAATTGTTTGATAAAATCATTGAATTATCTCCGAAGAGATGACAGTATACAAAATCCTTGATGATTGATGTGGTGGACAGATATTCAACTAATGCTTCAGACTTTAAGTATAAGGTGAATAAGTAATCACAGCTTACAAATAACATTTTGACAGAAGAGACTGAACGATATGATTCTGTATTCAAAACTAAAAATACAATAATGCATAGAATAGGAAATTAGTTGAGAAGTGATTGATTTGAATAAAGAAAATGCAATGATATACACAAATCAATTAAGTTTGAATAATTCAATTGTCATTAAACCTTATTATATGATTTTAATAGAGAGATAATTGAATTTAAAAGAATTTGAGAAATTTATGTTTTCATCAGTTGTTTTGATTGAGAACTAAATTACAGACACTTTTTTGGATGCCTTCAGTTAAATAAAAAACTGACTTCAAAATTTTCAAATTAATTTTTATAATTTTTTTATTTCTATAATAAAAATAAAATATTTTCCCAGACTTTGAAAGAGCATTAAATAACTTTTTAGTACATTTATTAACTTCTTATGGTTTTGTAAGTGATCTCTAAAAACTCATTTATAGGTTAGAATACAAATAAATTTTAAGATCTCTCCAAAAACAGTAAAAATTAAAAAATAACATAAAACTTAATCATTTTTTAAGATAAAGTTTAATATAATTTTATTATTTAAGATAATAAATTAGATCCAAAAATATATTTGCAAAATATTAGTTTTAGAAATGTGATCGATATTATTATTTATCGAATTTTCAATAATATTATTTGATATTTACTTTATAAAGCTGTTAGTATTCAATATACAGTAATTCATCGCTTTAAGCGATACTCTCGTGAAACAAAGACACAAAAGACTATTATTATAAAATTTAAAATGCATACCATGCGAAACAATAGAATTAGTAATAAGTTCTTCAAAATGAAAAATGTTCAATACATAGGCTTAAGACACCCCAAAGAATAACTGTCATTACTTTTTATAAAAAACAGGTCAATTCAAAAATCATAGTAAGAGTGACCCGACTTTCTAGTGATCATCACATTATTCATCAATAGCTTTTGACATTCAATATTAGATAAAATAAACAGATAATGAAATTCATTACAGCATATCTAGAGAATGACTGGAATCATAATGATTTTAACATTGATTCCCCTCTATTAGTTTGATATAATGGAAACAAAACAAAAATAATCGATCATTTTTTCTCCTATCATTAATTCAATAATATATTTATTTTTAATGTATTTTTTGATCATCCAAGCGATATGCCATCAAATTTGACTAAAACGAGAACAAGAGAAGAAAAAAGTAAAGAATAAGTCCAATAAAGAAAAAGTCAAAATTGGTAATAAAGAAAACGATAGTCAGCGAAATAAAGTTGATGTTTGCGTGCAATGTTTGAGTGTCTGCAGTGATGCTCATTCGTGACTTATTACCTTAACCTAAGGCATCATAAACCTATACAGTAGTAGTTTTTTTAAAGCTTATATAATGCTTAAGAAGCCTGACTTGATTTTTAAAAAACCTATTCCTTCTCTCACTCTGTAGTCCACTATCTTTTTATAGCACTAAATGAAAAGCATTCCCCAGTTTCGCGTCTTTGCTCTCGGCTCTAAACTAAAAATGACGTTAGCTTTTGGTTAGTTAAGAAAGTTGACTGAATGACTGAAAGAGTCAGGCCTAGAGTGAGTTCTACACCTTACTTGCATAAGAGTGTTCCCACGGACTCGGAAGTTTGTCTCATTCCCATGCTTTTCAGTGATCAAATGCTATCCATCCACCCATCACTTTAAGTAAGAGATATACTCTTCAGACTCAATGAGATGCACACCAATAAAATCATATCTTTTTAGATATTTTGAATTTCAAAACTCAAAACCAATGCTATCAATCTTTTGCTTTGAGCTCATAAATTATAATCTTGTCTTTAAATTAAGGAATTTTTATTTTTTAGCCATTTTTCAGATTAAATAAATTTAAAGTTCAATCAAAAAGTCGTTTTGAATTTTAAAACGTTATTTAACATTTCTATTAGTTTTTCAGTTCAATTTTAATTCAAATTTTTAAGTCAATTTTTTCTTTAATAATATTATTAATAAATGATTAATTGTAAAAACCCTTAGTGTGTAAGCAATTAGTTATATCGACTCAAACTTAATGTTGTAGTCAATAATTTATCGAATTCTTAAAATGTAGCCGAAATCTTATTAAAGGGGAAATGTAAGCAAATTGTTATTAATGATTGTACAGTATATTTTGCTATATTCTAATAATAAATGTTCATTATTCAAATTGATGGGTACCTAAAATCTTCGTGAGTTCTCGAAAAGGAAAAACTGAATGTTGAGAAAAGAAATAAAGATTAACAAAAAGGCAAAATTCTAACATAAAATTACTGTAGAGCTAACCTTTGACTTTAATAATCAAATGATAATGTTGTCGACACGATAATGAATGGGTTTTTTTTATTTATCAAATATACTTTTGAATGCCATTGTGCTGAAGAAATACTTACTTCACTACTAAACCTCACTAGAGATAAGTCTTTAAACTGACAAATGTTTTAATATGCAGTGAATGCCTCCTAAACAGAAGAAAAATAAAGTTATATGCATAGTGTGTAAAGCGTTTTATGAATAGTATGTTGAAGAAGATTACGCGACATTATCTTGAAAATTAGCTAATTTTTATAAAGAATGAATTACAGAGATGCTCTGATAACTGTGTGAATACATGTTATCCGTGAGAGATAGGGCTCATTTGTTTAATCTAATTCCTTATAAATTGTTTTTAATGTCCAATCGCTTCTTTTATAACTATCATCATTTTTAATAACCAGAAATAACTGTTAAGACATTTAATTAACCTTTAAGAGGAAAACGGATGGATAGTGTATTAGGTGAAGAGTGAGAAACTCCATATAATCACTTTCTCGAGGCTTTGCTTCTATAGAGACTAGAAGAGGAAGCTATAATTGGTTTCAGGCCTTAAAGCTGCTAAATATTTACTGTTGATTTACACTTGAAGAAAGAATTGCCGGTAGTCTTATTTATCAGTTTTGGGACAGGAATTAGAGACTTGAAATTGATGTAAATTTACAAAATATCAACTGTTGGGCTACAGCTGCTTCAGATTCATATCATTGATTTATATACTCTTAATCTATGACCGAGAATAAAATTTGCTTCGATTTATTTATAGCTATAGGCTCTGCGACTCTATGAAAACAAGTTGTGAAAAAATTTGGCGAAATTCAATTAAAAAAGTCAGTGTATTATTAGAAATTCTTCAAAAAAATCTCTTTTCAATATTTCAACATTAGAGTAATGCTCAATATGTGTGGGATATCATTACACCTGTAATGCATACACTTAAATGACTTGAAAATAAACGACTCAGCACTATATTCTTAACTTTATTCCTATACTTAACTTCTACAATAGTTGAATACAATAAATGAGCGAAGTTTATAGATTACCCGCGAATTAGTATTTGTCTCTCTTTTTAGAGCGATGGGAAAGCTTACCATTGATATTCTCACGTGAAATTATGAGTCAAAATTTGTGGTGCGTGTAAATATTAACCAGTATGTGTTACTACAGAACAATTACATACTGAAAATACTCTCACTCACTAAGCATATCAATGAGAATGACACCTAACCTAACATTCAGTCATATAAAGAAACTCATATATTAGGAGACATTTCTTTGATAAATAAGTATCTCTTATGATCTAATCATTTGCATATTAAAAAATTATACTCTAATTAAGCTGATTGATAATCATTATAATCAAGACTTTGGTTAATGTCTTTTCTTTAAAAATTTCAACTTTTAATTTCATAATTTAATTTATTTACTAGTTTTAAATGTTTAACGAGCGGAAAGTTTAGGCCAATTTAATTGCGTGTTGAGAGTAAAAGTTAAACAAAAATACAGATAAAGACAATAAATGTGTTTCGTTTTTTGAAAAATAGTCATTTTGTTGCTTAACTTTCATTAAGATTTAAATTCTTATCTTTTCAAAGTTTTTCTTTAATAAAATTTGTCACAAAATAATTGATAAATTGAAATGAATGCCTTATTAATCAAGTTTAAGAAGGCTATCGAAAAAGGAAAGGATCATAATTACAATTAAGTAAATTTATAATTAAATATTGAGGAAAAAACCATCCAATAAAGGAAAGAAATTGAAAGAAAATTCACAAATTTAAGTATTAATAGATATAAACCACGATAAAATACATACTGTGATAATTTGAATGCTCATGACTTACTGAAACATATTATGAAACTAATGGTTGATTCGAGTGTTTTTATTCATTTAAGCAATATTTTCGCACATATTATCCAAGCTGTGGTGTCCTGTAAAGAAGTTCAAGGATGAAGTAATCAGGAGATACAATATATGATCATTATTTCTTAAGCCTTATTTTTATTGCACAAATACCACAATTAATAGTTGCGGCGATTTTTAGAGTTGCATTACTTTTAAATTGTTGCAATCGATTGGTAAAACTGGTCACGGTTTGTGTGTAAGAAAAATTGCATTTCTATTGATAATAGAGTGATTTTGTTGTAATTACGTATTAGATGAAAATGAGAAATTGCTATTCAGAGTTTGATAGCACCCAATCAAACATTAAATTATTGCTTACAAAAATAGCGAATTCTTAGTTTTCATAGTGAAAAATCATCTTTAATTCTTGATTTATGCTTTTTCAAACCCAAACATTGTATCGTTTCAGGCTTTTAAAAGATTTTTGAACTTAAATTTAACTTTTAGCTCTCAGTACACATTTTGAAAACCTTATTTACTGTTAATAGAATTAACTTCTTAAAAAATTCAACTTTTCCAACTATTTTCAACTTGTATTTATCTCTTTTTCTTATTTTTTATTTTGGAAAATAAAATTTAAATTTCTAGCGAATGATCATTTAATTTGTTTGTTTAAATTCCTAGCAATTAATCATTAATAAAAATACTCTTCAGCAAACTTTAACAAAAGTTATTTAAGAGAAATAATATGAGAGAACATTTCATTGTTTTTGTTTCGTTGTATAAATTCTTCATTATATCATTAGCATTAAAATTCCGTCGATGTTTTCGGATTTGAATTCATTTCATAGATGAGTGAACACTACCCTCACCTTTTATATAGCTCTCCAGGTGTTCATATTTATCAATCTACAATTCCCTCATCAATCTATTCACTACAATCCATGAATTATACAGTCTATAATCGATAATCATATAATAGTTTAGCAAATTGTTGTTCTTGATTTCAATCTTTTAATTGAGATTTTATTGTTTAAGCTAATAATAGCATAACCATTAAAACCAAAGTCACGTTTATAAGAATGAATTTCCTCAATTCATAGCGGAGGCGATGATTTGTTTTCAGCCAAATAATGAATATATAAAGTAGGAAAGCATTTACGATGTAACAGAAAAATTCTCCTGTAATGCTGTTTTGCGTAACGGCTTTTCATTAGTGAATAGTTAGCCATCAAAAACGCGCCTTATATGCGGAACTGTCGAAAAACTTTGAGGATATACAAAAGCGGATACTCTTATGCATTATTCAGTGTATAGACTATGAATTTCTAAATAGTTCGCAAATTAACTTATATTTGTAAATAAACAAATACTATCTTTTGTCAAACAACTTGAAATGTGTATGTTTTTTCTCAATGGAAGCATAACTGTTATCAGTGCTTATGCTAATGGTTTGACAGCAAAATAATTCGTGTAATAGTGAATTAAAATCTGGGATCCATTGACGCCTAATTTATAAAATAATATAACAGTGGGCTCTATTGATATCATCTAATCTTGAAAATCTTTCATCCTATTGTTTCCCACGCCGACGGATCGCTGGCAGAAGTTTTCCCACGAATGAAATAGCGATACTCGTCAGAGCAGAGAATGATTTCTATGTTAGTGTATATATGAAATGTGCTCCTGAATAGCAATCCAGTTAAATGTTAAAATAAATTCACCTTAAATATGATTTTCACTGATTACTTTCGCAACGACTGAACTCTCAATTCTATGAATTATCTTAATTTCTTAAGCCATATAACTTTCAAAATACGCGAATTAGATTTATTTATTAGGCTTTAGATACAGATTAGATATCTTAAAAATGCTTAAATCAAATTGAAGTTAGTGAAAAGTTTAAGAATTTTCTCATTTGCCTTTTATAAAGTCAGTAGTTTGTATTCGTTCTTTTAAAGTAACATTCTTATTTTAAGTTGGTTACCGAAGGTTGCACTCGACTGCACTTAGCTCTTACACGTTTGCTTTTTTAGCATAAAGCTTACATCATAATCACGCTGAAAGAGAGACAGAAGACCGAAACAAGAGAGCGAGCGAGCGAGAGAGAGAGAGAGAGAGAGAGAGAGAGAGAGAGAGAGAGAGAGAGAGAGAGAGGGAGAGGGAGCAAAACAAGTTGCTCAACAAGAAGTCAAAGAAGCCACTTAGTCAGCATCCAATCCCGAACAGCTAACTCTTATACTTGCCTATAATATCACATTAAATAACGCACATTACGATTACGTAATCGGCAAATGCAATGTTTTTATATACCCTTCTTGTAGAGTCTTATAAAGCAGTAGATATTTGAGTCTATCCTGCAAATAGTGGATCTGTTGTAGCACATGTACGAACCCCTCCCGTTTTGAAATCAAGTTCCCAATAGTAGATTCTGAATCCACAACTGTTAATACGATTGTGACAACCCCTTGATTTAGTTAATGTTTGGATTTCACAATGGACTGAATGACAATTTTGTTCTTAACTTTTTATTTGGAGTTAACTTAATATTGTTTTGACCATTGATAAGATTCAAAAGCTGTGCTCACTTACAAGTTGATTGAAAGCTCACTTTGTTTGATAATTAATTCAATGGTTGTTCATATTTGATTAGTGATAACATCAACTTTTTTTGAGAACTGAATTCAGGAAAATTAATCTTTCGAATTCTTTATTTATTGATTTGTTATTCATTGGCTTTTGTGTCTATTTATTCCAATTTTCAATTCTACAATTGAATTCTGTTCGGAAATAAACTTTTGAGATGAATGACGTTTACTTAACACCTGAGGTAAGACTATAACTAATTTGTTTACATATATTATTTGAATCCAATTATCTTAAATTTACGAACTTTTAAATAATTTATATATGAACATAAAGTCTATATAAAGTTTTTTATTGATTTCTTTATAACTTGAACTTACATAACTAGTTATAAGTTAATTACTCGTAAAAGTTTAAGCTTAATTTTTATATCGCCGATAAAGTTTCAGTCATACCTTTATTCTCAATAAATTAGATTGAATATAAATATTGTGTTAATATATAAAAAGTTATTTTATTGTTTAATTTCAACAAATATTTCAAGAATATAGCATAAAGTTTTCTTAACTATTTTCAGAGAATTTCAAATGCAATTTTCAAAATACAATTTTTAGATATTATTAAATTGTTAGTTCTAATACTACTTTATAATTAATTCAAACACTTTTCAGAAGTTAAATTAAGTAATTAAAGTAAACACAGTTTGCAAATAAAAACAAATGTGAAAGAACACAAGTTTATATTGACGTATATTCAGTATATATAATTAGTACTAAATTGATTACATTGTGAATAAAATAGACTTTAACTTAAAAGCAATTTGAGTTGAATTTAAAAATCACTTTCACTTAAGAGTATATATCTATTTTCATTTATTTTACATTTGAAAGTCATTAAACCCCCACCTTTAGCATCACATCGGGGTGTTCTTCACCAAATTGACTGCAGGCTTTACTATCGTGAGAAAGTTGCGTTAATGAGCCTTGTTTTTGACATTTAATACATTAAATACTGTTACGTACCACTAGTTTTTATGTCAACATTTAAGATGCTATACCGCTGATGTATCTGCGAATCTTTCAATAGTTACTACAATTCTTACAAATTCGAAACTTTTAATACTTTGTTATTCGATAGTTTGCTAATAATCTCTATTAATGATTCGTTACAAACTCTATTTATTATATAAGAAGTTAAATTTTTACTTTAATAAATTTGGTTCACTTGAATTCAAAGATAAATAATGACTACGAGGTTATGGTTAACTTAAAAACACATGTTTTACAAGGATATTTAAAGAGAAACTTCTTGTGGAATTGTGGTTTTCATCGATCTGTTGAGAAATAGCTTTAATGAATACATTTAATTAACTTTAATGAGCTTTATTAATCATTATTTTGCTTTCAATCACTTATTTTTTTCATTTTCACTATTAATTAGTAAAAAAAATCCATATTTAAACTAAGTTTTATTTAATCTGAGATCGAAAATTTGACATTCAAGTCTTGAATATTCAATGCAGTAAAATCTAGATATGTTTATCTTCGGTTTCATCTATTATTGAAACCTTTTCTAATTTCAATTGATTATTGCTTATAGTCATGTATCCGGACTTGAATGCAATCAAGAATTTAAGTTATGAGTCATCTTAAAAAAAGTTTTGAAAAATGAAACTAATTGAAAGAGAGGGATGTATTGAAAAACAAATAGGATATGGCGAGGAATTGAATACAATTGCTTGGCTTAGTTTCTACAACTATTTCTATACTTCTAAAATAAAAGCTCAAACACAGGATACATATGACTGAAAGCTGTGCTCATTGTAATCAATGATTCAGAGTTGAATTTGATTTTTCATATTTGAATACTAATTATGGAATTGCTTTGATTTAATTAGTTTTATTTAAAAAAAATATATCTCAATGATGAAATCCCTCTAAAAATTATCGAATTTTGTAGAAAAATTCAATTCGAAACATGCCTTAAAGCTTAATCACTTTGAAAGGCAAATGAAAAATCGATAAAAAAACAATTTTTAAAGAATTTAAATTGAAATGTTTTCGCATTCAATTAAGAAAATTTATTCGATATCATCATTTACATCAATAAATCTTTAGAAACATTAGTTCCAAATTTTACATTAATTTTCTCTCAAAATTAAAGTTCACTAAAAGTTTGAATAATTTTTGCGCGAATCAAAAAAAGTGATAAATGGTTTTGAAAACTTCCCACTAAATTGAGAAATCATTTTAAAGAATAAGTTTTGATAAATTCAAAACATTCATTGAGAAAAATAAGTTATAAAGAAATAATTGATGACACTCTCATATCTTTTTCATGAAATGCAATGTTTGTTTTTTTCATTACTAAATTCTGTATTAAATTTTTGGTTAAAGTCTGTCTCAAGAGCAGAATGGAATTTAATTAAATTTATTGTTTTGAAAATGTGATAAACTTTTGAAACATTAGATCTATCTTTTTTGATCAAAAAATACACAAAAGAAGACAACTTCAAATTTTTATTCACTTCGCGTTATTCTAAATATTTATTTGAATCGTGAGTTAAATTTTTAACATCTGTTCGAGGAAAAGGTTTGCAATCAAATTAATTTGAATGAATTCAATAAATAAAAACAAAATAAATAAAAAAAACTTCAAATGAACCGAAAAGTCTAGGCTCAAGTCGGAAACGAATCAATACTATTGCAATCATATTAATAAAATCTGCTTCTCAATTACGACTACTTTATTCGTTATCTTCAATGTTTTTCTCATTTCTTAACAAGTCTTTTCTCAGGATATATTGGAAATATTTTGGCTCTGAATTCCATTAAGCCTTTTAAATCAGCCAATTTGTGACCACAACAAACCTTGATCTTACAAATCGATTAATAGTTTGTCCAAATGAATAATCTATCTAATTCTTCATAATTTTATTCATCACAGTCTTCATGTATATTCGTTTTCAAAGAATTCAATTCATTCCATAACCTTCATCAGAACAAAATGAAACAATTTTTAATTGTAAGTTTTAGATGGATTTAAGATAATAAATAAATATTGAAAAACACGAATCAAATACTATTCATTAGAATTTAGTTGAATTGAAATCAGAAACAGTGAACTCTCACTCTTCGCTACTTTATTTTTCTATATATTTTCAAATTTAAAGCTAAAAATTTATATTACTTAAAAATTGAATCATAGGAATAAATGCAATCGTCAATCAATTTCTTATATTTCTTTGAATTCACGCGAAATTTCAATTATAACTTCACTTATTAAATAGTTGAAACTTATTCTCAAATAATTCATTTGTGCTGAATTGAAAACTTCTATCATTCAATTATATTAAAAAATTTCCTCTATTTTAATGTCACATTTGATTTATTAATTTATAAACAATATAACTATTAAAAATAAACGTCAAATTTTCCTCACAAGTTTAAATGTCAGGGGATTCCCATTATTTTGGTTTAGTTTTATTAAATTATTAATAATTTGTTTGGAAAAAAGTTCGATTCAAATGATATGGAACTGATCGTCAAAAGTTAGCTTAATTTCCAGATAAGAATAGTTGTAAGTTTAAAAGCTTAGCACAAAATATACTAAAATATAATAGTATTGCTAACTCGATAGCCCACCCACGCTATCAATAAAATTTATCTTAAATACGGTATAGATATCAATTTAATGGAACTTTTTTCAAAATATCTCATTTTACTTGAATTCATTGCATTAACTAATTTTAGATCTCAAATAAAAAAATTGTTCGCTAGTCTCCAGATTTGATACAAGTATATATTGTCCACAAATGTGTTAAACTAATGATATTTTGAATGTTATTCAATTTCAAAAAGATATGATATTTTTTGGAAAGGTATAAAAAATAATGAGTTGGGTAATTAATGTAAAGCATCACATCTAAAGTTAATAGTCTAACAAAAAAACCGATTTTTAGGCGTTAAACTGATGCGGATCTTGACATCTGCTTCCGTTGATTCGTAACTTTTTTTGAGCACCACTAAAAAGTTCAATTTTTAGGCCTAAAATGTTATTTAAAAATTCTTTTCTATAGTAATTATAGTGAAGTCATGAGAATAGTTTGATATAACGTATAAATATCTGGTTTATAATTACAAACTTATCCTTTGATAAGTTGTCGCCAAAATTTATGGCCAAATAAGACTGATTAATATCAAATAAAATATATATTAAAGTTCAAATTCAGATGAAATTAATAGTACCGACCATTCCTTGTCTTGCTTTCATTAAACGAGTTAAATGTACATAAATTCAAGCGATAAAACTGAATAAATTGGATAAAATTCATTTTTCCAGTCGATTCATTAGTGAAATTATATCTAAAGAAAGTTGAGATGAATTTTAATCATAACTATTATTATTAAGCACTTTTTGGTGAAATAAAAACCTTGATATTCCCTAATAAAAAAGTCATAAAAAGAGCTCAAGTTATTTCCTCATTATATCATTATTTGCAATTTCCGAACCCATTAAAATTAATATATATTTTAAAATATAGATATATCTATAGCTTAGAGGACAAAAAGTCATAATATATTTATAGAAAGATATTTCTGTATAAAAATTAAAAAAATAATATTCACGCGATGTAACAATTGTTCAAAAGTTATGATACCTGTACTTATTTGAGAAAAGCGGCAAAAGCTTTATCTGTTGGAAACCTCAAAAAAGTCTTATTGATTCTGATTTTGTTGCTTTATAAGTCGGCCTCCCATGTCGTGCCCACAGAAGTCGGCGTAATTTTCAATCTTTGATTCAGATTTTACGCTATGTAGTGATACACTAGTAAAAAGGCGGAACTGGTATTAATATCGGCGTGTAATCAACTCAAGGGTGCATTAATTCAATTGTAGCGCACTATTATTTCACGATTGAGTAAGTTTAGTATTTTTTTCTTTCGCTCCTCTTCTTGTGAGAGATGCGACACTTTTTGTCTTGCGGTGGTCTTCACCTAAACTCGCTTTGGCCCGCCTTAAAGGGAACAAATTTTCCCATCGAAACAGTGATAGAAAATATAGTTTTACACTACTTTCTACTACAATCTAAATATAATAATGAGGATCTATATTGTAATAATCCATTCATGCAAAACAGATTCACTAGTTTTTTAGTTTATATTTTGCACTTCACTCGATATAAACTCTGTGAGCTGTCATACTGTAGGACAAAAAGGATAGCTTTCATAATTTAAAATTATACTCTGATATACATATTTTCTCAGAAGAACAGCTTTTTGTCAATGTCGGCACTTATCAATCGGCGGCTAAGACTTAGATATTTTTTTACCATTTGGTAAAAGTTTTGAGCTTTGAGGTTAAGAAAGATATAGATGAAGATATAGTTATAACGGGTTCATACATCTCTGGAGGGCTGATCACCAAAGTTTTGTTTTATCACATATTTTATATTGATTTTAATTTGATAACATTTTGAGTATTAGATTTGGGGACATCTTAAGATGTCGCAAAATCTTAATTAGTTAATTACTTATTTCATTTACTTTTCAATGACTTTTAAAGTTTTAATTAACTCATATTCAAGAAAATATTCCAAAACTAAGAAATATACCGAATGCATGACATCAATCATTGAGCTTAGTCTTCATTTTCTTATATTTTAGTAGACGATAATAGAAAGATAAAAACATTTTATACCTGGTTCGTAAGCATTTTTGGAGATCATTAATATTTTTATTCATTAGTTTATTATACTTGATTTGAATGAACGATTAAAACTGCCCTCAAAAACGATTTTAGTGTTTTTTTAGTTGGATTTAAGCTATTGTGCAAACAATCGGGTTTTCAACTCCTATTCAACGATAAATCATTTTTTAAAGATAAGTAAAGATATCATTCAATAACATATTAATTACTCTGACAGTTAAGTTATAAACATTATTTGGAATCAATTGAGTTCAAGTTAATCGTATTATTGATAATAGATTTCTCTCGATTTTCAAGTCATAAATCACTTTTATTTTATAGGCATTCAAATGAATGAGAAACTAATGTTTACTTATATTTTCTTTCTTTTCAAATTGATAGTAAAAATTATTTAGTTTTTATCTTTAAATAATTTACAAGAAAAAAAGTAAATATTATAAAAATTGAGAGAATCAACACTTAATATACAATAACGTAAAGCACGCATAAAATAATTATACAATAAATATAATAAATAATAGTTAAGACAAATAATAGCAATAAAAATCTATTTCAAACATAATAATGTTTTTAATAATCAGTGAATCAAAACCGGTATAACAAATGATTATAAATAAAAACAAATCATAAGAAAATCAAGAGATTTTTGAGAAAACAGAATATAAGGACCGAAAAAGTTTTTAAATAAAAACTTAAAACAAATTTCATTCTTTACTAAAATCCTTAAGAAGAGTAGCCCTACGTTTCTCCGCGATATCCATTTGATTTTGAAGTTCTCCTCTATCGGTAGTCTCCGCTCGTTCTACTTTCCAGGAAAGGTTCTCAATCTCAGCCTCAAGTTGTGACTGTTGGTATTCAAAGAGTTCTTTTCGAGGGCCGGCTTCCATAAAATAGGCGTAAGGATAGGTATACTGTAAAGTATATCTACATTTAGCTAAAAGTGTAGCGGCATCTAAAAGGTATTGCCAGTCAATCCAAGTCCCCTTATTATCCATAACCTTCTCATAGATTCGTTGCTTAATTCGCTGGAGAGTCTGCTCTTCGAGTCTAAGACTTCTGGAGTGATTATCCCATCGCTCATAATAGAAGAGATACTTTTTAAGAGCTTCTCTGGCCTGTGCGTGAGCCGACTCGTTAACTATATTAGGATTCTCTTTATAACGACTGCATTCGTAATATTCAGATCCGTGTGATTTCCAGTCCAATAAACACATCCAACAGAAGTCATGTTTACAACTATAGCATTGCATATGATTACAGCCGCCATTCTTTTCAATACAAATATGACATTTAGGACAGTCTTTAGTGTGGGCGGAGATATAATTAGCAGTTTCGGAATCGTCTTCACATTTAGTTAACCATAATTTAATAGTTTGGCAATGAGTGGGCGCGTGATAGTCAGCCCCGCATTTGAAACAATAACTACTCTTACAATGTTTACAAATCACTCGCTTAGCATTCGGTTCTTTAGCTCTTATAATGATATTACAGTTGACGCCAACACAGTATCGAAGTCTTGGATGAGAATTAACGTAATCTCTGAACGCAAACTGCATATACTTATCACGTAATAAAGACTTTGTGGTCAATAAATTGAGGGCAAAATCTTCGGGAACCAGAATATGACACCCGATTGCCATACATTCTATATTAGTTGTTATTCCATTCAATATATGAACCTCTAAATGATTAGACCAACACTCGCGACAATACGAATGACCACAAGATAGACATTTGTGATACTCTGCGGGACAACTTTGATAACAGACATTACAGTGAATAAAACTGACTCGAGATCTAAAACCACTCGAAGTCGACGATTGACAGCTTTGAGACAATTGAGAGACTGTTTTACTGGAAGACGGAATCAATTGTTGCGAACAATCATTAGTTGTTGATTGAGTTGTGTTATTACGTATCGAAGGTTTGATCCTTTTTTCCTGTAATAGTTTTGAACAATCGTTTCTAAATCGATGTATCACTTGATCCACATTCCAGTCCATTGTGTGGAGCATTAATTTAGCCAAAGAAGGACTCACTTGAATATTACCACAGATTTGTTCAACGGTTTCATTGAAATAACGCTCGACTTCTTCTATATTAAGACATTCGTATTCAAAAAATTCTGGATCTCTCTTCAGATCGCAATAATCCATATCTTCGTCATCATTATCGTCATGAGTGGCGTAATAATCATTAAAACATTCTTCATCTTCACTATAGATATCGTCATCCAATTCGCTATTATTTGAAGACATTTCGAGACCAATAAATCCCTTCTTTTTTATTCAATTTTTATAAATCATTAACTAATTTGTTATCAAAATATATTTCAAAATTTTTTAACCAATTGATAACTAAATTATAGGATAGTTTGATATTAAAATTTAATTATTCTTTGTTTGGTTTTAACGCCATTTTCTTCGAAAACAACAACAATTGAACACATGATTCATAGTTAAGGTTTGACTTTGTGTTTAGCGTTCGTCTCATGTTATGAAATGAGTTGAACTCAATCTCAATCTCGTTTCACTGCTTTTTTCATACGTCAGGGATTTTCCCGTTCCTTATAAACCCCTGAAAGTGACGAAAACCTCTTTGTATTACATAATAGAGTACTTGAGCACAAAATCTACTTCTAATTATAGCTGTCTTTCAATGTCAACAAACGCTACTGTTTATAAAATCTCATGACTGCAAAAACACTGATCTTATGATAATTTTTTACATAATATTTAAAATTATAAAATCATATGAAATATTATTATTATGCAAACTAATGACTAATTGGCAATAAAGAGAAACTTTTATGAGTCGATCAATTGACTATTTTATCAGTTGAGGAAAAAATGCTGAAAACTATTATAAAGAGAAATTAAAAGTTCAAAAACTTTTTCTTTAAGTTTTATTATCATTTGATATTCTTTTGAACCCAAAGGAGTGAAAGGATTTGAAATGCAATATAAGTTATATTACATAAAATTACATTATCTAAGATTAATTAATCGCTTGCAGAGAAGATTTAGTTTATTGAAGAGTATAGAATGTGAACAAATTCATAAACAATAAAACTTAATAATTAATACTTTTAAAAAAACCATTAAATTGCACACAAATCCGATGACATATTAAAATAGAAAAAAGTTCAAAGTTCTAACAATATAACAATCTGATAACCATTAAGTGAATTTAAATAATAGACATAATAGCTCTGTCAAAATGATGTAAAGAAATTATTCGGTCATAAGCTTATCATTTATTCTAATTGACAGAAACGTATTTTGATTCCCATCAGAACAAAAAAGTTGAGTGTTTCTCGCCTTGAATTGGAAGTTAAAAAGTTAATAATTAGGGACACCGTTATAGACATTAAATAAGAGTCCATTCGCATGATTGTATGAATTGTATGATTGTGTGTCAATGAATCAGATGTAAGAAGTGGTGGCATAACATCCTTAACATGTTCCAACATCCTCTTGACCATCATCATATCGTCCTTGACCCCCCAAAAGAGCTTCCTTTCCCACGCCCCACACTGTGAACCCCCTCTAAGCGTGAGAATTTTTACTCTCTCATCGCTCTTTCGGTTTTTAAATTCTTATACTTGTATTTTCATACATACGTGACAACTATTCTACGTAGTACTTTTGGTAACAATATTTGATCGATTAATAATCTATCGATTCGTTTATAATAATTATGCTTAAGTTTGAAATTATACGAAGAATTAGATTTTTTGTTCGTTGAGAAAGTTTAACATACATTTATATGAAATTAGTGCTACTGTTATGTGAAATTATGATCGATCTATAGTTATACTGCAATATACTGTAGCTCTATTTGAAAACTAAGAGGCAATAGAGTAGAAGCGAAGAGCATTCCAATGCTTAGTGATATGATAATCGCCCGAAAGCGAAAAGCGCAAAACTCTTTTTCTCCCCTCCGGGTTTTGCTCTGTTAGATACCGAAACACATAATTCAAGATAGCTCTACACAAACCACTCACTCATAAAAACAGTCAGAGAGACCACTACTCGGATTCTCTCAAACATATCAACAGCAAAAGTTTTGATTCGGTCTTTTAAAAGCGGACCTCTTTTTCTCTCAAACCATTTCATGTGAACCGATCTCTGAGAGATGCGGTTTCACTTGATTCTTAACTTAAAAGTTTTATGTTTAAGCAAATCACTCCTGATATCAGTTTATTTTAAAAGATTGAAAGTGAATAAAAAGTTTAGAAAAATCATAAATTAGTTTCTTGTTTATTAATTATGTTTTCTTAATCATTAAAAAGTTGTTTATTTTGTTTCTCACGCTATTTGATGTTTACTCTCAATTGTTGATTGTTTTGTTTTAAAGTTCGTGATATTCCTTATAACGAAAATATAATTGACTGGACTTTTAACTTAAAGCAATATTTCTTTTGAAATTTTGGTTCATAAACGAGTATAAAAACTTTGAAAATCAATTTTGTTAATTTGTATTTCGAAAACTTGAATTTTATCTTAATTGCTATGAGAGTTATTTTCTATGCAAAAAAATCGAATTTTTTAAAAATTATTTTAAAAAGTACTGCTTTTGAGCTATTTTGATGTCAAGTAAGTTTTATCTCTTATTTATCTAATAATTATATGTATTTTAATTTTTAAGACACATTAAATTATTTAATGACTCTTGAGATTAATCGATGTTTAAAAAATATCTTATGAGAAATTCCAATTAGATATTAATATAAAAAGTTTAATTCATAAACTTGTTATCTATGAAGAGAAATATTAACAATCTTAAGAAATTAATCTCTGCATAAGTAGAACAAACATTAATATTGATATAAAATTGTGATTTGTTTATGCTATTTATTGATTTATTTTTCTCAGACTCAGATCAAAGATTAATAATCACTTAACAGACTTCAAGCTTATTAAACACGATAGAAATCTATAGCACTGAATATTTTGCATCAAATTATTGTAAATTCGTGTTAGTTTTCTTAGTTTTTAATTATTTTTCTAATTCAAGTTTTGAAACAAAAAGCTCTCATTACATATGTATTGATTCGAAGTAAAGTCCATTACATAGTGTCTGAATTAATTGAATAATAATAAACATAATTAATAGTTTGTTAAACTTTTAATCAATTTTTATCAAAACTTAAACTCTATATTAAACAAATGTGAATGAATACAAGAGATGGCAGTATTATAAGTGAAATTCGCAATGAATACCAATCATTGTTTATTATATGAATGGAAGTGAAATATTTTTACAAACGGGCGATCTTTGAATAGACAGATGTTTTTAAGTTCTCCTTCACTACCATTTATGCGTATTTTTATTTATTTTTACAATTAATTAACTAAATATAAATTTTCTTTTATAATGACTAATTTTTGATAAAATAAATCAAAAATATCATTCAATTGAATAATTTTAAACCTAAGATTATTATTATTTGAATCATAAATTTCTTAGAAATTGATAAATATTTAAATTGAATTATTATTGAATAAATTATTACTACAAAAAGTTTTAGAAAATATAAAAAATTGTCGTAAGTTTTGAGTAATAATAATGTAAAGAATGTATTGATTGAAACTATTAGTTATGAATGAATTGTTTAATTGATTAAAGGGTTCACAATATGGTTATTCTGGTGTTTATGACGATTCTGGTCAAGCATTACAGCCGACGCACGCCTATCATTGCGTGAGTCCTGTCTTGAGTCCAGTGACCGGACATCACAATCATTATCACAATCAGACTCCGAGTCCAACAATTGCTGATCAACACTACGCTATGAGAGTATGTCTTAAAGAGATATCATTTCATTAATTAATTAGTTCTTTAAACATATGTTTTATTATTCAAAACTTTAATTAAGTTTTACCTAATGTTCGGGTTTTTCTAACAATTGCTTATAATTTTACTGTTAATTGAATTAAGAAATGATAGCTTTTATATTAATTTGAAGTAATTTGTAATTTAAGGAAACTTTAAGACTTTATGATTAGTTAAGAAATAATATTAATTAAACTGATAATAAATAACTTCCTTATTATTAATTTGAATGACTTTAACAAACAATTGAGTTTTTCTAATCTTTAACATAAAGCATAACAAAAGTAGAATAAATTGGAAAAAAAGTATTTAAATCACGCTTTCATTCTTGAAATAAGTATTTAAAGAAAATTAATTCGTTAAAAAGACACGATTTAGATAAAGCATAATTTATTTAATTGAAAGGTCATAATAAGCAAATAATATAGAAACTCGTGAGAAGTTGACCCGAACTTGTTTTTATAGCTGTCTTAACTGGTAATTAATCTGATTACTAAACCTTACCTTTCAATCAAATATTAGACACTTGATAGTAGTCTACACTCGTCTCCAATGCAACTCCAACCCCAACAACAACAACAACCACAACAACAGCAATCACACCATCATTTAAATGGTGATCACGTAAATCATATGATGAACAACTCAGGAAATGCACAGTTGAGTGTCAACACTCGTGGACACCATCAGACCCGTTCATTCGCTGACGGACACCATCCTATGGACTTGTCTTCGCCACAGCCTCAACATTATGATCATATGAATCACAGACAAAACCATCATTTCAGAAATCATAATCATGAAGGTATTTAACAGCTATAAAACTTCTTTTTTGGCCCCATTTTATTACTTCTGTTCAGATCTAAAAAACTCCTTTTATTTTTAATTACGCGAAACATAATTCGGTGAATTCTCACGATATCAAAGTTTTATTACAACCAATTTGTCTCTAAATATCAATTAAAATATAAATTCGTTAAAATAATTCGGTTTAACAGACATTGATATTTTATTTGCAAGCATTCAATCAATTTTTAATTAAATCTCTTCATAGAAAGAGTTTAATTAAGTTGAATAAAACATTAGAAAAACTTGATTACAGCTATTGATTGATAATAAAGTTAATAAGAGAAGAAATATAAGTATAAATATATGAATGGCTACAAAATTGGTTTTATGGACATATTTTTGCAATCATTGAAGTGCTGAGAAAAATATGTTTGAATTTTGAATTAGGCATAGCTTTTGATAACTTGTATTATACTTAATGATGAGTTGAGCCAAAAGATCGTTAGTGATTATCACTTAATAACATTATCACTTATAATAGTAATCAAGATGTTCTCAATTAATTATATTATCAAATCATTTCTTTGCCTCAAAACAAGTGTATCCGTGAATTCTTATCGATAAAGATTAAGAAATAACTGGTTCAACAAAAGCCATAAGATATATAACTATTATATAAATGCTATTTCCTCCGAATTACACATTTATTTATATAAATATTTAAATACTACTGATTCCGGGCAAATGACAAAATTATTGATTATAAGCTTTGCGGTTGATTTTGGCCCCGAAACAAGTGTATTATAATCGATATATAACTTGCTGGTGAGCTATAAACCGGTGGGAAATTTTTGTTGTGTCACAGGTGTCCCGATATAATTAATGGCAGGCAAAAGCGAATGCAGTGCTGCCTAACTTATATACCGAGTTTGCCTCGTTTCAGATCAACGTTCAATGCCTTCTTTTTATTCCGTTCCCAATTATCACTCAATTCTATCCATCTTTTCATTCTTACCAATCGCTCTTCACTTCATTCTAATTATTAAAAGTGATGGTCAATCAAGTTTTCGTTTACTTTATCAATATTTATAACTTTCAAGTTTTTCTTAATGTCATTTTCTTGAAAGAGTTCATCGAAATTCAATTTTTAGAACATAATAACTTCGAGTATATATTCTTCCATTTATAAAATGGCACACAATTATGATTATTCTTCTTATGAAGAACAATGTTTACCAAACTTATCACAATTATCATCAACAGTACCACTATTTACTGATCCAGCAGTATATCATCTGACATCATATGGTGTTTCACCAAACTATTCAACGAATGGTAAGCGATCGTGAGTTAACATATGAGTTAACCAAAAAAATTCTAATTAGTATTTGTTTAAATGTTTTGAGTTTCTAAACGTATGGCAATGTCTAAAATACATTCTATGGAATTCGCACATAAGGTCTTATAGTATTGAATGATCATATGATGCAATGATTCCCACTGGTATTTCTTCATCTGCCTCTTTTTGTTGGACACTATGTTTTCTTTCTCACCGGTGAGAGAATACCGACTGACTCATGAGGCGATCTTACGCTCAGTTCATGTAAAAAGTGATCTAAACCAACAGTAGCTCTTTTTATAATGTCTTTTATTGTGTGTCTGCTTATTTATTTCACATAAATTCCAGTGCCGTTCCTATAACTTCACTTTTATGACCGGTTTTAAGTTAAGAATAGTGTTTAAATGTATTAACTGTCGAGTTATTCTTGTGGGAAACTCATCGGCTGTATCTTTTTACTCAAAATACTATTTTCTTAATACAGTTACTATTTTTCTCCTTACAAATCATTCAGAATACCTAATCATGGGAATAAACACAATTATTTCACTATTTTATTCTTCTTAATGTATGTCTTTTTTATTTTAATCTTATATAATGTTATGCTTTCATATTTCGATAATAATAATGGACAAAAACATATGTTTGTGGACATTCTGGGATTATTATCGAATATTCCCAACAGTGATCTTGGAATTTGTCATGTTTTTCATTTTGAAAATAATTTAGATGTGAAATAATTTGATGCCTTCACTTGATTAAGAAACTATTAATTTTTGTATTAATTTTGCATATTTTATACAATTTATATGCTTTTATATGTTTAAATCATTTCTTTATGTTCTTTCTTTACCTAATAATGTTTTTTAACGATCTATCATTAGTTTCTATTGAAACACATCTAAAACTGATAAATGAATTGATAAACACTTTATCCGAAAGATAGTTTGTCGGATATTTTATAATTTCTATTCAAAGTAAAGAATAAATATATAAACTTTGATGCAATATTCACTTATGGCCTCAATTTTGTGTTATTCCTCGACCACTACTATCAGAATATTATAAAATTCTACTTTTAATAATTTTATACTAATTTAACTTGAAATTCAAATTTGTTTCAAAAATTCTGATACATTCCGATTCGGAATTTGCGAACAGACCTTAAGAAACCAACAATTGTTCCGATTAATTGCTCGCAAATAATTTAGAATTGAATTTGCAGTAATATTGTTTCAAAAAAAAATACCGGATGCAGAATCACCACTGACTGAGCTTACGATCTTATAAAAATTTGTCGGTTCTAATTTCTGAGTAATAAATTATATTACGAGACTTTATATTCATATTTATTCGCATCCAAATATTGCATAAATAAAACCTTATGTCACGCAATGCTATGTCTCACACAATCACATATTTCGTGTTAATTAATTCCTCATAACTGTTCGCTTTAAATAAACGCTTAAATCCAGTTCAAAAACATTTTTAAAAACAAAAATAGAATAAACATCGAAATTCTCTGTTTTATAGCTCTATATCTTGTTTTACTCTCAAAATGCTTATAATTAACAAAGACTTACCGATGAATTGAGTTTTTCCTGCTTATTATCTATAAGATTCATAAATATTTCAATTTTAATTAAACTTGAGCGCAAGTTTTAAGGTGTTTCTCAATTGATTCAGAGATATATCGAAAGATTAGTTAGTGTTTAAGTTAAAATATTTCCTCATTTAAATTTCAAATTTTCAGATATTAAACCACACTTAATAATGATTATGATAAATGTTAGTCTACTTATATATTTGGGTTCCAACCAATGTATCATTTATCACAATTCTAATTACCCTAAAATTATTCATAACCCTATATAACAAGTTGTTAAAAATATACTAAAATCTCTTCTCTCACTTATTGCGGACAACTTCAGAATTTTGTGTCCAATTTTTGAACCTCCAAAAATTGTATGTTTTTGTTAAAAATCAAAAAATCACATTAAATTCTTGATCAAATTTGATAACTATTGA
>JAQFXV010000192.1:0-30182 GCA_034694065.1 Camisia spinifer
GTTCATAATTATTTTATTTACACTAAGATAAGTTCATATAATGGTAAAGATTATTATAGGTGCAAAGATAGAGAATGCAAAGTAAAGATATATTTAATTAATAATAAATTACCTAATAAACCACAAATACACAGTCATCCATCCCATAAAATTGAATGATTTATTGGTGATTTTTGTAGAATATAAAAATGGGTTAATTAATTCGGCAATCAGAGTATTTAAACAGGGTTTTGACAACTTGAATTTTGACGACTTGAATTTTGACGAAACGAAGTGTAGCCAAATGAAATTATAGATAATTAATTGTAAGGGCGTGTAAACGGATGTGTGATTACTTTATGATTATTATGTGAATTATGTTTGCAAATATTTAAAAAACATAAAAACATGACTCAAAATTGGATTGTGAGGACATTTCCCTCTTGAAAATAAATTCAAAAACGCGGAATTTTTACTTCAAATAAAATCCCAAACACATTTGAAAGTTTAAGAATCTCGAAATTTCGAACTAAATAATTGTATAGTACAATTGACAATGAATTATATCTTAATGACAACTTTTTTAACCCTTATATGAAACCCTCAATGGGAAAATTGATTCAATATGTATTACCTTTTCCTAGTTCTTATAGATTGGCTCAATTTTTCAAAATTTTCTCAAATTTAAATGCCAAAAAATTTAAGGACTTTTTCTTAACTTCAATTCTAAAATTCAAAATAACAATTGAATATTTTCAGATTAAAATCATCATTGAAATAAATCATTCAATGATATGAACATTGATTAATTCTTTCCCAATAAAAAAAAAACTTGTATTCAATTGAATGAAAGCAATTTGTTGTAATGTAAAATTTCATATAAAAGACAAACGGATAGAGATCGATGAATAGATTGAATATATTATAAGTTTCAAATATATAGGCTCAAAATTGAAGTAAAAAAATTCAATGAATACTATTTTGCGATTTAAAGCCAAAGCAAAAACTGAAATTAAGATTAAGGCGAAATTCCGAAGTTCCAAAGTTTTTTAATTTTTTGCCAAATGATTAATTATTTAAAACTTCCCCTTGTTGACAAAAAACGATGATAGCTTAACGTGAATTTTGAATAGCTTCTGATTAACGCAAATTTTAGACTTTCAATAACGCCTATTTTACACCTATAAATAATTCATAACATATTCCAATCAATAAATTCTCAACACGTTCAAAACATATTGTAATCATATTCTCGTTTATATTGATCAAACTATCTGTGGAAAAACTTATCCTTCATTTTTGATCTAAAAATAAATTCTATAAATAGCGGTGTCCGACAAAATTATAGGCATTCAGCGACTAAAAGTTTCTTTTGGAATCATCTCAAATGTTCACTCAATTATGTTCATTAAATTGTTGCTCGTAATAATAAGTTTGCTTTTTAGTTTTATTGCAGCGAACCAACAAGTCTGGACTTATCATTTGTGGTTGGATCCATTCAAAAAGTTCAGCCTTTTTTGGAATATAGATGAGAAACAACAAGAAATAACGTTCTTATGTGAAGTCCAGACCAGAGGTATTTTTTTTAATGAATTTAATAACTTTTTCAGTTAACTATTTTCAACCAATTTCATTAGTATTGAAACTAATAAAAAATTCAATTAAAATGTAAAACTTTAAAAATGGTTTTGGTTCTAATTTAAAATTAGCTTAAATTGAAATAATTATTCCAAAATTCTATAGTTTATGTTAACTTTCTGGTAATTGAAAGATAAAAATGTTTCAGAATAGTCTCAAATAAAAGAATTTAATATTAATTTGATTTGAAAAGATTGAAACAAAAGCCAAAGAGTTACTATTATAACTAATTAATAGCTAAAAATTGATCAAAACTCTAACATTTGTTTCTTTCTTGTATATCAAGGTTGGATTGGATTCGGTTTATCGCCTAATGGAGCAATGAAAGGAAGTGATTTAATTATGGCATGGGTTGATGACAATGATGGCAAAACTTACTTTCAAGTAAGATAACTTTTTCTTTTTCATTCAGCCATTTTTGCTTTTGATATTTTATCAATATTTCAATTTTAGTATAGGTATAATATAGAAGAATACTTAAAGTATAAATAAGGCAAAATTAGTGCCAAGTTTATTCCTCAGCCAAGTATTTTCAATGTGACTAAATTATATATTCTTTCGTTTACTCAATTTGAAACCTTGATAAACTATAAACTTGGTTTCATTAATGCTAAAATAAGTATAAAATGCGCAATTAAAGCTCCAATTATAATAAGTTATACTATTAATAACTGTTATAATACTTTTTGGAAGAAGAAAAATGTTTTGAGACATAACGAGAATTTTTAATTATTTTTTATATTTACAAATCACTTTCACTTAAGTTCAGGTTCATATAAGTTACACCCTTTTATAATAAATTCTAATTATAATGATTCAAATTTTTTAACAGTACTACAAATATATTTTAGAAGGCTTACTTGCAAAATCATAATGTAATACCAATATATAATTCAAGGATCATTTTTTAAATAATCAAATTTTTCCTTCAACTTGAATTTAAAGTTCTAATAAAAAATAATATTTTAATTAAATTTAAATTAGTTAATTCTGCAAAATTTTTAAGCGACTATTAAGTTAACCAGGTCGAAGGACCGGAAATCCAGCAATCTATTTCGCATTCTGCCGCTAAAAATATTATATCAAGTTGAATGTAATTTTTAGAGCATAAACTTAGCAAAAAAATTCAAAGTTTTCTTGTCTTAGATGTTTTTAACGTTTTCATTATTTATGACTACAGTATATAATTATACTTATTATACAAGCACACCATCTTGATCAATAAATGCTTAATAGTTTCAAATAGAATATTATTTTTATCAAGGTTAACAAAAATTGTTGACATACTAATTACTATTTGAATTATTTAGTGCAAGAGTTTGTGATTGAAAATCAGTTTATGATAAAGAAAACTTTATTTTATCTATTGAGTAATCACTTTTATTTTCATGCCAATTAGAATAGCTAAAAATAAAATTCAAGTTCATTTGAAAGGGTAGTTTTGTATTAATCTCAACACAAACTTAATTAAAGAGAAAACGCTTATAAATAAACAAAAATTCTTCAATTATACATTTAAAAGGTTCCGATTAACAAGAATTTATTATAAAAATAAATTAATCTAGCTCAAATACTTATCTTCAAAATTTGGTTCTCATATTTATGTGACATTTATTCAACAAAAAATAAACAGAAGATTAATAACTCAATAATGATTTAGCACAAAAACCATAATTGATTTTTAATTTTGAATCTTTCTTTGTTTTGAGGATCGTTACGCTACTGACGAGACTCTGCCTCAAATAGATGAGAGTCAAGACTGGATACTTTTAGATTCGAAACAGAACTCGACACATACGATAATTAAATTTTCTCGACCTTACACATCATGCGATAAAGAATTTGACATTCAGATTACTAGAGATACCGCACGTATAATCTATGCTTACAATGATTTAGATCCAAAATCTTTGGATCAAATCAAAATCCATGGAAAACACGAGAGAGGAACCAAAAGTGCACTTCTTTTATCCTTAACTGAAAAAATCGGTTTAAAACCTAAAGAAGAAGATTTGAAAAACTTTACTCTCACTGTCAAAAATGTATGAATCCTTAAAAATATAAAACATTTATCGAGAAATATAAGTTAATTCTCAAAAAATAAAATTTCAGATAACAATACCTCCAAAGGACACAACTTATTGGTGTAAACTTTTCAAACTACCTTTCGCTAAACGACATGTTGTGAAGGTATAAAATTTTCTACACTCAAACTGTATTAAAGTGAAAGTAAACAGTAATCAAAAATTGAAAGGTAACATATTTAATGACTTAATCAAATTAATTATATGATTGTGTTTGAAGTGTTGAAGTAATTTCTTACAAGTAATAAATGTTAACCACACAATCTCATCAATGTAGGTCCTTTAAATCTTGAATGCTTTATCAAAATTCATTTATAAACAGAGTATCAAAAACTAAGAAACTTTTTAATTTCTAAAAAACATTCATAAGATTTTCTATTCATTTTTATTATTATAATATGAGTTATAATCAAATGATTTCAAGTATTGATGATTAAACTCTATCAAACTTTCAATTTTCAAATGAGCATGCTAATTCTTACTTGTTAGTGAAGATATCAAATCAATTTATACCATTTAATTTATTAGTACAATTTATTGATTTTAGTTCGAATCAGTGATAACTCCTGGAAGCGAACCATTTGTACATCACATATCCCTATCGTCGTGTACTAATCCTGATTATAGCATTTTAACAAATCATATTGAGTCTGATGGATGTGATTGTTCTGAGTATAGAAGTATGCCTAAAGACTTCAAACATTGCACAACTCCATACTTTTTATGGGCAGTCGGAGGCTTACCACTCACTTTGCCCGATGATATTGGCTTTCCTTTAGGAGATGTTCACTCAAACACTTATCTTTTATTGACTGTCCATTATGACAATCCATTCAATGTTTCGGGAAATGTAGACTCGTCTGGTTTTAGGTTTTATTATACACAAAAATTTCGTAAACATGAAGCTTTCACTATGACTATCGGCTCCGCTGTTGATAAACGAATGTTTATTCCCCCGAATCAGAAAAAATTTACGTATAGCAGTCATTGTCATCCAGATTGTTATAGAAAAGTCAGTTCAATTATTCATAATTATTCAAATAATTTTAAACTTTCAATCCTTTTGCAGTTTATTCCCGAAGAAGGGCTGAAAATCTTCGCAGTTCGATCTCATGCACATTTAACAGGTATTTCTTTATTTAAATAGTACTTACATTTATCAGTCAAATAATAATCATTTAATAGATTCGCTATATTTTTTAATCAAGCAAAAAATATATATCAATCAAATAGTTTATAATATAGTTGTAGAATTTGTCATTCTATAAGGACTGTGAGAAATATTTATAGATATTTAATTATTCTGTAGCCCGTGAAATGAAGACTCGAGTTTTTAGGGGTAATAAAGAATTGCCCTGGATTGAAGACGATAAACATTATGACTTCAACTTACAAACATTTAGGAGTTTAAACCAATTTTATACTATACTTCCTGGCGATCAGATGACCGTTGAGTGCGTTTTCGATACTACGGAAAGAAATAAAGCAACTTTTGTACGAAAAATAGCACAAAAATTTGAACATACTATAAAATTTCAATTTACTGATAGGGTGGACCTGGAAGTAGAGAAGAGATGTGTCTTTCAATACTTTTTTATTATCCCCGAATGATAAACTCGAAGCCCTGTTTTAGTGGACTTTCAACCGAAGGAATGATCGAACTATCGGGTGTTCAACAAATTATAAGGTATTTATTTTATTCAACAAATACTCGTATATTTATTCAATTTATTGCAAATAATTAAATTATTTTCACCTTCAAATGTGAAGTTCGTCAATATTCGATCACACTATTCTAGTCCCCAAATCATTACAAAATCAGAGTCTCTTTGAGTATGTGGAGAATAAACAAGACTGGACTCATGTCAATGATTCGTATGATTTTATGCTCAGACACAAACAGAAACCACAGTGTTATTGGACTAAAACTGAATCTGATACTGAACTCGAAGGAATGATTGGGTATCCACAAGTAGAAAATGTTTATAGACCTCCTGAAAAAGTTTGTAAATCAATTACAAGCAAATACGTTCAAATTCAAAAAACTGACCCCAATATCATTTTATGGATTTTCATCGGGATCGTCATAATCAATATTCTTTTGATAATTATAGTAATGATTTATGTGTTCAAAGAGAGATTTGTCATTGATTTTAAAAGATTTGTTTAGTCTTCATGTCAATTGTAAAGTAAATTTCATTTTATTTTTTTCAAATAACTAATTTTTTCTCGAAGGGTGTCATTAATATCTAGTTTTATTTGAATGCCAAATATTTGAAAACAAACATTTATGATATTCTCACATAAACTAAACTACAATCTAAAGTTTATTGTTTATACTATACTATTGATATGATAACATTTATAATATCACTTATCAAATTTTATATAAAGTAATTGAATAACTTATTCAAGTTTTTGTTGTTTTCTTTTTGATAAGGTATTTTCATGAAAACTTTATAATATTCAAATCTAATTTAAATTAACTCTTTATTATTTGCAAATCCAAAAATTATTTCCTAAATCTTTCTCTCATTAGTTTATCGAAGTTTTTATTAGAGCTTTTCCAAAAAATTAGCCCTTATTTGTTAACATACTTTTTAAAAATACTAAAAAATCTTTGATAAAAATGTTGATTTAAACTTGTGCAATAGTCAATTACTTTCTTGAATAGTTTCTTATGAGTCCAGATTGAAAATTGATATTTGATTAGTCATTGAAAACATACTTCAGATGTGTACTGCAGTCCCCTTTAGTATACTGTAGATATAGGGGATTCTAAAAAGTTAATTAATTCATACATAAACAAGGTTTTAGAACCTACTTTCGAAGCTTATTACCAGTACAATAAGAGTTAAAACGCTGCTTTCATTCATTCCACTGTTCAATAATAATAAATAATTGTCATGTCGAATAACATTAGAATATAATATCTTAAGCCATAGAAAAAATAATTGAAATATGCAGGTACAGTACACTATAAATATATAGATTTAATATATAATTTAAATCTGTGATCTTGGAAAAGGTGACTAATCAATTTTTAACTCAAATTGTTGTAACAATCGAGTTTCGCTCTGTGCGTGCGTGTGTGTGTGTGTGTGTGTGTGTGTGTGTGTGTGTGTGTGTGTGTGTGTGTGTTCTCGCTATTTAATAATATTTAAATTATTGACAAAATAATATCTGATAAATATTTCATTGTTAATAAAGTGTTCTTTAGTAATAATTATATGTGAATCTGAGTTGATGTTTATAAAGGGTCTTTACTAATAGAGTATAAAATTATCACCTAGCTACATTCTATTGTTAATAAAGGAAAAACATCTTACAATGATGAAGAAGCCTTCCTATGTTAATAAAGAGAGATAAATTATCTTCAGACTGATCCCTTTGTTAATAAAGTGAAGTTATTTTGTAATAATGATAGATGAATGTATGGCTTTGTTAATAGAGGCATCTTTACTAAAAATTATTTACATAATGAGTCAAGATTGTAGAATGAGTTAATTTCAACCTTTTATTTCTTATTCGATAATTTTATATCAATTTTAAAACTATCCATTTTTTATTTTCGAGCCACTGATTAATAAATCGAAAACTTTAAAAACTACTTCAGGCTTATTTCATTAAACATTTCAGCAAATCATTTGAATACTATTTGATTGGCTTGATTTTTCGTGCGGCTACAAACGAAATACACTGTTTTTACGAATATAATTTATTGCTAATCCAAAGTGAAAAAGCAGAAAATCTTAGAATTAAAACAAGTTGTCTGTATTTTCATAGATGTTATAATCAAATGTTTTAAATTAAAGACCATATGGAGCAAATAATCTAAAAGTGAATTCCTAAACTAATCAAAAGGCCTTGGAATATGTATATATTGAGAAAACAATCTTATAGATAGTAATGAAAATTGAATCAAATATATTCGGTTAACATAAAGTCTTATCGCTATGAATCAAAGTTAGAACTTTTGGGTTTTCCAAATGTTTTATCATCTTATCAATGATTCAATTGTAAACTTTCTCTTTATCCCAATAAAAGTTCTATTTTTCAAAGTATTAAAAATTAGTGATTGAATGAATAATAGATAAAAACAGTATTCGATAGTAAAATATTTGGAAAACCCAATGTTCTAACTTTGATTCATAGCGATAAGACTGAAAACATTTGATTAAACATTTATAACTATATAAAGATCGTTTTATAAATTACATACATATTCCAAGACCTTTCCATTAGTGCACATTTAGATTATAAAACTCCATATTATGCTAACGGATTTTCGCTTCGGAATCGTTAAATAGGAAACAATTATTTTATAATTATTTCTTTAAGAATTGATTTAGGAATCATTGAATTTCGAGCATTTAGAACATCATATTGAGAACTTCTTCCAAATCTATTGATAGAATAAAGTGAATAATTTGTAAAGAACTTTATAATTGATGAGTTTGATGGATACAAACCTCGGTCGGCCAGCGATTGCAACATATCTATCCAAATGATCTAAATAAGCCGTTAGTGCATCTGATTGATGATGATGATGAACATAAGCCTCTATTTCGTTATCATCTGAAATAATTGGTCGCTTAAGAGGCAAATGCTTTGCAAACGATTCAATAATAAGTGTCGCAGTTAAATATAGAATAAAAGTGATTTTTGACATTTTATCTTAAATTCGAATGCTAGAAAAAAATATTAAATTTATTTATTTTTCATCGAACCGTTCATTATGGATAACAATAATTACTTTTCGCTATAATTAAAGGTTATTTTTTAAATTTTTAGAAAATAAAATATCTTACCTCAAGTTTAAGGCTAATTTTTAAAAACAAAACAAAATCAAAAATCAAGTTTCTTTTGAATTATCGATAACTTGAAGAAAATGTAATAAAATTCTCAATTAGCCTTTCAATACTTTCAATAATTTCTTTTTATAGTATCGGGTGTTTCAAAATATAGTGAATGAAAGTAAAAGCTTATAACTTCTATATGATCAATCATAACAGCCTCAGATTCAGCGCCCTTTTAGAGCAATAATGGCACTTTTTTTCATCACATTAGAATTTTGTTCACATTTATGCAAACATGAATTCCTATACCAAACAAATGGGTCATTTTATTGTGAAAGATTGATGATTTCTGTTCAAGTCAAATTCAGAAAAGGTTTCGGAACATGTGATACTCAAAATTATAAAATTATAATCTCATTTATCCCTAAGTTTGAGACCACTGGCAGTGTTTTGGATAATAGAGTCGGAAATTCTGGAATAGCTTCAACTACCATAAAAATAGAAATTTTATTACTAATTTTCAAACTTTTTTGCGTCACGTCCACACGCAAGATTGTTGGCATATGGAACAGGTCATTTCATAAACTCCCATTATCCCTCTCTTATTTAAAAAAATTCATGCAAAAATTTCGACCAGTTTTTGAATAATAAATTTTTACTTTAATTCACTATATTTTGAAACACCTGGTATTTCCAATAAATAAATAAATTAAATGTAAAGATATATTGATCTTTGATAACTCTAAAAAACTTAAATTAGAGTATTTTCTTACCTCAATATAATATATAGATCAATCACTTTAATATTATTCTCTATCAGTCTTGATAAGCGTCTTCTTAACTAATGAGTTTCACACTTAATACTGGAATTTTTGATAAATTTGAAAAGCTTTAGTTTATGTTTTGAAACAATGAGACCCGTATTGATAATGAGAGAATCAAGAAAAAAATCTCCCCTTTATTGAAAGAGCTATAAGTAACTATTCTTTCAAAAAAAAAGAAAATCTTATTTTGCATTCGATTAACTAATTTTTCGTTTGATTTATCTCGATTTACTTGTCTATATTGAATGATCCCTATAAATGAGATAACTAACATGAATACATGCTCAACTTGCTTTGAGCACATACTATATTACTGTAGGTTTTGTTTTTTAAATAAAATTCTCTTCAAGTTGGATTTATTACTTGATTAGGATTTTAAAATCAAATTTGATTAAGTCGATTCTTAAAATCTATATTATATTATTCAAAGGTCTGTTTATTTGTTTGTTTATTGTCATTTGGACATGATACAGACAAGATACAGACATGAGACCGCTATCATTAGAACCAGTATGACCTGAGGAAGTGCAACAACGAAAAAAATTTCCCGAAAAGTGACCACTGGCCAAGTTACCGAACTAATGCTTTTCTATGGAAAATTTTTAATGGGATTTATCATTGCTTGCGTAGCGAACAAAACCCAATCTATTATATATTTTTTTATGTGATGAGTCAATATAAATAAGGAAAATTTTATTGATGTGAAAAAATCATTACACCGAATATTCTGTAATATTCTGTATTTTGTGATATAAAAAATTGTTTGAACCTCATTTGAACATAATTTAAATTTGTTTAATTTGTTAATTTAAAGGAAACGACTTAAAAATGAAATTAAGTGAATTTTACTTAAAATTTACTTAATTATTAAATGTTAAGTTATTACTCACTCAATAATCAATAAAAACATAAATATTAGTTTCAAATGACGCTATGATTTTAAATGCCGTTATAGTCTGAATAAATAACATTTAAATTGAAGTTTGGGGTCAGAAAAGTTTAATTTAAATATTAATATTCAATCTGATAGGAGGCTCATAATCTGCTTTCGGAATATAAGGTTCAACGGCAATCAATTTTGATGACATTATTTCTGATGAAGTGTCTGAATGAGGATCCAATGGAAATAAATATTTTGGTTCAATTATTTCAAAATGTTTCTCTTTTCTATCAGATGAGAAAGCAGTAGGAGTTGTCTTATCAAATTCTGTATTATTTTTATTATTATTATCATTCAGAGAATTATTTTTCAAGCTATAATTCAACTGTAATTCATGGCCAGAAATTTGCGAGATTGAGGTCTCTTTTCCGGCATTATTTGAAATTTGTGATGAATTATTGATATATTTATCAGATTTGATTATAGGCTGTGTTTCGAAACCATCTGAATATTTCAATTCATCTTCACTTTTTGCCATAATTCCTGAATTTAGACCAAAGTTTTTCTTAACAAATGACTGTTTGACAACTGGAAATGGCGGCACATAATGATAAACTCGATCAGAAGCGGTTGACTTCAATTGAGGTGAGTATTGGTCGAAATCACTTTTAGTAGTTTCCATGGTATCACTCGATCGAGTCGTACGGAATTCTATTTTTTCGGTACTGAAAGGAAGTAATATATCGTCTTCAATAGATTTAGGTTTATTATAAGTTATCTGTTCTAAAACTTTTATGTTATTATGATTTCCGTTATTATGATTTCCGTTATTCAATGTTTGTCTGAAACGAATTTTTTGAACTTTTCTGACCCTTTTCCTCAAATGCGGGAAACCAAATAACGCAGAAAGTGGAGGAATATATCTTTGCGTTTCTGGTATTTCTATCAATGGTAGGGCTGATGAATACATGGTTGGTAGTGTTGAAGGAAGAGTTGTTGTTGCCATTGTTGATGAATTTGAAGTTTGCGTTTCAAAAGTTGACTCTTCAGTAGTAGTCATATTTGAAACTTCATTCAAAGTTGAATTTAATTTATCACTTATTTCTGTGGTTGAAATTGATTTCAGTTTTTTCTCAGACTGTAATAATAAATTAATATTAATTGATGCCAAACTCAATAACTCAATCAATACTTACCTCAAGATCATATTGAATGAGAAATGCTGTCGACAATTTATCAGTAGTATTGATACTCTCAATGCTATCATTGTCTGTATTTTCTAAATTTTCTCCGATATAACTATTCTTTTTCACAACAATACTATTCAAATCGGTTTCAGTCATCAAATCGGTTTCAGTCATCAAATCCGTTAAACTTTCAGTTGTTGGTGATATGGTTTGTATTGCACTTTGTTTTTTAGTTTCAACTGTTTCTGTTACACTTGAATTGGTCTCATTTTGATTGGGTGTGTATTCTTGTGCAGGAGTTGTATTGTTTTCTTCTGAAACATACTCACCAATTGACAAAATAGTTATGTCATCAAATTTGTTATTATTTTCTGTACTCTTTTCAGTTGAATTTAGCTCTACAACAACTGAAGAAGTTTTCGAATATATCGGAGTTTGAGTGACGATAATTGGAGAAAATGATTGGTTTGAAATTTCATGAATGGCATATTTTTCAGTTGCGATTTCTGTTGGTTTGAAAATATCAACAGTTTTGCTTTCGTTAACTTTCAAATTTGTTGTCTTTTGTGGACTAAATTTCCAAACAAACGATTCTTTTATTTTATCCCAAATATCTTTTTCATTTTTCAAATCTCTATCCAAATGAGAAGAGTCTTCATTATTGGACTCATTCCTATGAATTTCTGCTGAAACTGAAGTTCTTTTACTGAGAGAAGTTACAAAAGAAGTATAACTTATTGCTGGTGCTCTCGTTGGACTGTAATAGAGATGTTTCACACTTTCAGGTAAGGCTTCGGTGGTTTCTATAATAGGTGGTTCTGTAGTCGAAAATAATTCTGTATTATAGGTCGCAGTTTCTGTATCTGAATATCTTGCAGTCGGAGTTTCAAAAACTATATTTTGAGTGAAATTTTCTGCATTATTCACCGAATCGGTCACATTCTCATCAATAGTCGAGTTTTTTATGTCATATTCTTCTGCGTAAAAAAACGGTGAAAGACTTTCAGTCGTGTATTCATTCTTATTGATAAAGCCGTCGTTGAGAGAATCCCCCGAAAGCTTATTATTATTCTCACGATTTATTTTTTCGAATTCCTGTTCATTTTTGATTTGCAAGTCCCCAAATCTTTTATCAATAGTCTGTGTCTGCAATACAGGTGAAGTTTGTTTTAAAACAGTTGAGTATTGGCCTATTTTTCTATGTTTTCCTTCCAAAATATCTTCGCTATCACTTAAACTAAATATATGATGTTTTTTATTATTTGAGTTATAAACAGAGACAATAGGCTTAACATTAGATTCATCTTTCACTTTTGGATAACTAAACTTAATTTCTTGTCTCATCTTATCTTTGGGTTTCAAAAATTCTTTTTCTCCACTTATCAGCTCATCTTCAGCTCTGAGCTCATCATTCATTTTTGGGGTATTTTTAATCAGAGGTGTTTCAGCCATATGAGCCTCCGGATGATACAGAGGAGGATTGAATTTTGTCGCCAAATGTTGAGAATAACTTTTAGGCTCTTCTCTAACTTCATCCACTTGTCGAGCGGTGGCTTTGAAGTATTGAGGGGTTGATGGAGACGAACCTGCTATGTCTTCAGTAGCATAATAGCCATTAAGACCGGCCACATATTGAACAATGCGAAATACGCCAAATGGGTCCGTATATCCATATTTACCGACTACTGTCCCATCAGATAGACGTGTCTCTTCTCGCATCAGTCGTGGCGCTCCTCTCACCTTAAATTAGATTCAATTATATAAATCATAATTTAGAAATAATATTTATTTATATCTTTATAAATATCAATCAATTAATTTATATTAGAATTGCATGTTTCCAATTTTGGATTTGTCATTCTTTAAGGCTATCTATCATATGTATTCCTAAGAACAATGGTTCTAAAAAAATTTATAATTTAATATTTTATATTAAAGGTTAATTTTAACACTTTTTATCGAAACGTTCAGAATGAGTAAACTAATTTAGAATGAAAAATAAAAATTTGTATTATTCTTAATTAATTTAAGAATTGCGCAAAAATCAATTTGTTGAGTGCAAACGTATCTCAGATGATAAATAAATCGTTGAAAAAGTATAAAATGTTTCCAATGCATATTGTTATTTAATACTCAATTGATTCAAAGTTTTTCAAAATCGTTTACGTTTAAGAAGAGTAGTGGAAGAATCGAAATCAAAAACAATCATTTATATTAAATTTAAGCTTATATTGAGCTAGTTTTCAGTATCGAAATTTTTGATTTATTTATTTTAAAGTGTCATTAATTCCTAATATAAAGTGAAGCTATTTTTTGTTTTTGATTGTTTTGAAGGAAAACCAGTAAAATACTTAAGATGCAGTATTTCTAGTTAATCAACAATTAAATTTTGGCCGTTATTAATTGTTTTAAGATAAATGACTCAATCTTATTTATATTTTAAAGTAAATTATATATATATATATATTTACCTTCGAATCATACCCGAAATGGTATGTCTGTGGAGAATCTGAGCCTCCAATAACAAAATAGGGATTATGCGCTCTATTTTCTTGTTCTTCTTCTACAGCACAAATCACGACTGTAGCCAATATCAGTATAATAATAATCAATCTCTATTTTTGAAAAAGGAAATATAGGTTAATATTTAGAAGTAAGAATGTTAACGAGAGTGTCATCCGTAATAAATTGAGTTAACGCCTTGTTCATTAAATCAAAATTCAAAAGAAACGCCTTCAACTTGAAAATCTAACAATTTTTCCATTTTATTGCTTTTATCATGCAAAATGTTTGTGTTAACAAATAAATACCCAAATATTTCTCATTAGTCTGTTTATGTTTAATTAAAATATTTTTCCATTTTTTAATGCCGATACTTTACTTCGAAATGATTCAAATGTAACTTTTGTCTCGCTTTTTTGCATCATATTTCTCCTTAATTGTAACAATAAAAAATTCCTTTTGTTGTTGCAATTTTTTTTATATATACTTTGCTTTAATTAGTTGTTAAAGATTTAAAACTCTTTTTGATCAATTTAGAAGCATATAAAATAAGCATTAACTAAATATTTCAAAATTTAGAGACCGAATGCCTCAATCAAACCGATCGACTATATTCTCCCCTTTTTAAATAAGTCAAATAAAGTAATAAAATAATAAAATCTTTAAAGTCTAATACTATTTATTGTGAAATTAAATGTACTGTTCGATTAGAATTAAAAAAAATTGAAAATGTTGATTCATTCAATCATTATCTAAAAAATAATAAATATCTATAAATAAATAAAACCCAAAATAGATTAAATTTTGAGAATAAAAAATAATTTTTTACAAAGATTTTTAAAGAAATTTTAAATTGTGAATTAAAAACAACTTCTAACAGCCCTCGAATAAACAGTGAAAATATTTGATAATACATTTGTGTTGTACTAGAATCTTATGACTCAAGATGAGCACAATCAAAATGAATCACAACAGTTATTGAGATACTAAATAAATGAGATTTTTTAATGACTATTATTTTTGAATCTATACTTTCTTGCAAAATATCCAATTCTTTTTCGATGAGAAAGTCATTGAATGGGTTGAGGGTTGAATTACATTATATAATCAGAGTTGTGGGTGAATATACTTTCACAATGAATTTTAATGAAAATATTGAAGAAGAGAGTGTATGTTCATAGACATTGAAAATTTTAATTTTCAAAAATAGAAAAGTAAGACAAACCTTGAGCAACATATTGGCGAATATTCTTTTTCTAATAGAATAAAGAAATTAGAATATTTTTATCCTAGTTTACAGTGAGATCAAATAAATAAAACTCACTTCTTCAAAAATATAGAATTCACAATAAATGTTTCAAAAAACATGATTTCAAAATTTTTAATCCATTCCAAGTATGGAAAGATCTTTTTTAACTTCAACTGTTTAATATCATTATCAAGTAATGAATGATAAACTAATTTTTTGCTCTTAAAACTATTTGATTCAAAAATGTAGAATTAATCTGAATTGAATGGTCAGTACAAATACAGATAAGTAGCGATCATATAATAAATCACTTTATTAGTTCAGTTATTAGTCAAATGAAATATGTGGAAAACGAGGACAAGGACTCGGCATAATACATACTAAGAGAAAGTTTTTTTGGGTGGCTTCAAAGATGTGGCTTTGAATTAGGGTGAATATAGAGGGGAAAATACATAACATGCAAAAGTCTGTACATTTTGAACTCATTAATCACATTTATTAATTTTAAAAGAAAGGCAAATATTAATTCATTCAGTTTATTGAGTGTAGGTTTGAATGAGTGGTTAATTGTAAGAAGCGTTTAGTCAACAAATAATGATTGTGTTTTTTCGAACCGTTAAATTTGCAATTTATTAATTGAAATACACTTGATTTTGAATATGATTAAGATTTATAGTAATCTTAAATGACCTCTAACTTGAGAGCTGGATTAAGAATGATCACGATATAGTACTTGAAAAAATAATTTCCCATTATTTAACTTATTCATTACCTAAGTTATGTATATTAATTAACTTAATTAAAAATAATAGATTTAAATATATTCCAAATAGTTTTAATAAGAGTTCTATTTTTTAACTTAAAAACTTATATTTTCGGCATTCAAATCATATCAATTTGATTTGTATAGAAAAATTCTGCAAAACCCTAATTGTTATTAATGATTAAATTTTGAGAGTTATAGTTATTAAAATACAAGTATAATAAGCTATGATTATTTAATAAAGTGTATAAATTAGAATACTTGAATAGACTCTTCATTTTAACTTGAAATTAAATCTTTATTAGACTTCTTTACGCTTTTCAAATACCTTAAATAATATTAGTTTTTTAAAGTCAAGTGAATAAGAAAAGTGAATGTTTCAAACAATTTTATAATTTTCATTTTTGCATACTATATCTGAATGATAATTCTTATTCCAATTGCAAAATAATAAATTAATTTTTAAAGCACCAATCAATTACCTGTTTCAATATCTGGATTATTTGTCAATTTCAAGTAAATTCCTATCTTTTTTAAAACGATACTTTCCTTGAAAGCATATAATACATGTAATTATAATTTATCCCTCAAAATAAGCTGTAACCAAACATATTTTTCATGTCAAATCCATATAATAATGATATCAACAGATATTTAAGAACTCAATGATAAACATATCAACACTGATAGCAATACCCTATATAATAAACTCATTATTGTTCATAAAATACAATACAGTAGAGTTAAATTTGAAGATCATATTTTAAGCTTTAAAAAGGCATTCAGTGGTTTCAGAATGAGATCAGGTTTATCTAAATAAAGTTCAAATATAAGAATGACAGAAAAGTTTCTTATTAAACATGATTGAAATGTTTTGCAACAATTGAGTAGTTAAACTTAAGTTATAAGGGCGTCAATCTGGTCAAAATCAATATCAATTATATGGAGGTTTGATCAGGGCTTAGGAATGCAGTTTTATTGTCATTCAATTCTTAGACTTTGGTCAAAATTATAAACTAAGTTAGTTAATGGGTTTATCATTTTTTATATCCCTTCGACTATATAGTAAATTAACTAAAATATCTTTAAATTAGTTGCACATTTTTAAGCCAATGCACCGATAATTTCCAGAGTTACTACAGTCCCGATATTTAAAAAGGAATGATTTGCTCGAACATTGCATCATATTCTAAACTGAATTCAATTTTTTGAAATTCTAAATTATTGCACTAAATATAGTGAAAAATCTAAATTAACCACTTTCAATAATCAATTTAATGCTTAGACAAAATTTAGTCAATTTTTAAACGCTTCTGCACTTTGCGAATGCTGTACATTGTATACATTGCTCTAAATATTGCGTTTTAACATTCTTTGCTTCTTTTATTTAAGTCAACTTTAACTAAAATAATATCATTAATCTATAGCTTCAATATTAACTGGATAGATATTGGGTCATTTCGACTTTGATTAAACAATTTTTTATTTCTATAATGTTAAGATACAAAAGTCAATTTTTCAAATGCTATTTGAACTCTTTTATCTCTAACAAATCAAATTATCGAAAATGACTGAAAGTTAATCAGTTTTCATTTTTTGTTTGCTTGAATATTTGTTTTTCAATTTTTAACTGTCTCAGAATTGCAACAGAATTTCCACTCTTTTATCTAATTTTTTCAATCTTTAAAATATAATGAAAATCTAAACTTCAACTATTCTTTGAGCAAACTTTCTCTTGGCTTATTGCTAAAGCTGTTCTCTTCTTTTCATATTAACATTTATTATGTTAATTAACAGTAAATATTAAACTGTTCATCAAAATTAATTATAGAAATTATTATCAATTCATTTAAACCAAACTTAATTATCAAACTACTGAATCTCAAGCAAATATAGATTATATGAATAAATATGTCATAGGAAATAAAATGAGTCAAAACTGAACAACTATAATGAAAATTGAAGAATTATTATTTTTTAATAGTGAGATTTACCTTCATCGCCAAAAAACCAATTTTTTATATCAATTTTAATGAAAATTGCAATATTCACTTTTCAAAAAGATAGTTTAATTTTGATTTTGACACAAGAAAATAGAGAAGTTTTAATGTGACAGTTAAGTTATTGGAAAACACAAACATATATCTATTCTTACTGTCCGTTGAAAATAAGAGGCAAACGCAAGCTAATCAAATCTTAACTACAGGTATATCTCAACTTTAAAAATAGGTGAACTACTTGAACAGCAGAATATTCAATCTCTCCCCAAAACGTATTTTCTCATTTGTATGGTATTAGAAACTTTTATTTAAATCAAATAATGTAAAAGCACTATTTATTCCCACATATAATGTAACCTAAATGAGAACTCATTCTTTTTCTGCAAAAATAGATGGAATTATAACCAAAAATTATTTATAGTAATTTCCGCCCTTTTTGTAACATAAATGAGTAATAATTTTTTATTAAACTTAAAAATTATTTAACAAAAATGTCGACTTAATAAATTATTGACAATAATGATTATAAATCGTAATACAATGCAAATCAAGTTTTGAATAATAATCGACAAATATTGACAATTTTTTAACTTTTATTAGGCTTTGTATGAAAGTTTTCATCCATTGATTGATGACAATTGAAGTTTAATAATTAGAACTTTTAGAAAATCCTTCTCAAGAATTTTTTTTAAAAAAATGAAAAACTCAATTAATTATTTTCCTTTAACTTCATGTAAAGATATTAAAATCAATAAAAAATGAATTCCATGAAGTTGTCAATATACTTGCAACGAAGACCATCATACAAAGCTATTTCTTGTAATAAACAAATCAAAGTTAAATATAAAAAAAATTAAATCCCTTTTTAATGAGAAAAACGTAAGTAAATATTTTTCATTTGAAACTTATCAAAGGTTGTCATTGGTTTTTAATACATCTTAAATAATTTTCAAAATATGTATTAAGTTTCGAAATGTGGTACTGAGAGATAAGAATTGTATTACAATAAGCTCATCAATAATTTGACCTTAATTTCATGCATTCATTCAAATTGACCAAAAATGAAAGGCATAATCAATTAACTTAGATTTTTTGTTTTATAATTACTGCAAAGCTTAGTGAAAAGATATTCCAAATATGAAATATTGATATATTTTAGAATTAAGTGATTATGAAATTGTAATAACTCTTACAAGAAGGACAAAAATGAAAGCCATCACATTCTCAATAGCATATTTAGTAAGTTTTTCATCATTTCGATCAACTTCTTTAATTGTTTATTTTGAACGATAGTAATTTTAGATATAATTAAGTTACAAATAATTTTCAATGCTTTCAATACTAAATCCTAACTCGTAAGTCACATTCAAGTAAATGAGCAAAATTATATTTTAATGTTTACTATTCATTGTTAATTAAAACAAAAATTTAGTTCAAATGAGCGATAAAGATTGAGTACATCATATGAGATTTCCATCAATATTCCAACACTTTGTCAATTGTCTAAATTATATAATTGTCTAAATACAAAACAAATTTCAGTTTTTTAAGCCTATTTCTTATGAATTAAAATCAATGCGATTAAATGGTTGATCAATTACATTTAACTTATCAGTGCTTATAACTTTTGTAAATTTAATTAAAAATAATACTTCTATTTTAAGTATATTCTCTATTAACTATCAATCTTATTTGCAGGTTATTTGCTACCAATTTTTAATTTTATGTCGATTGAGGCCATAATTTCCAATAACTAACTATTAGATCGTTATTACTATGGGAGCGAAAATTATAACTGACATTATAATTGTTACTTTATCTGAAGATTGAGGAGAGAAACAAAGTATTTTGGGTGAATCTGTGCTAAACTAGAAAGTTATTCAGCGAAACTGATTCAAATCTAAGGATTTTCATTTTAACAATTACTTTGAGTAGGCATCGAAATGAGTAAACATACTATAAAATACTTACAAGTCTATCAAACATATAATCAATTTTTACAATATTACATTTTTCGATGTTTTTTTATTTTAGTTAATGCTCTATTTAATGAATTTAATAAAAAACATAACTTTTAGTAACTCTCAGATTCATTGTTTTCTTTAAATTTGCATTGCTCAATTCGAACCAATAGTCAGTTTTATAAATATCAAATTTTTATTAATTTACTAAAGAAAAAACGATTTTAATCAAAATCTATCATTTATTTCATTTTTAGAGCTTCTTATGCAATAAGCATGAAGTTGAGCTGTGGTTCTGTTCATTTTATACATTGTAGTAATTCGATGTATTCATAGTAAAGTCAACTTTTGCAGTTCTCTAAAACTCTGTTTAACTATATAAAGTCATTATATATTAGATAGAATTGTGTTCAATCAGAGAAAAATAAGACGTATACCCATGCGCATAATATGGTCAACTAAACTATAAACTGTAAACAAAACTTTAAGTCATAGCTTTATAATTATTATAAAACTTAACTAAAAATTTTTTTTTCATCTCGTATAGTATAATTAATTGACAATTTCAATTTTGATGATAAATCAACCTGCTAAAGAATATGGTAAAAAAATAATTTTAAAAATTACGAATGTTTTCGTAAGAATATTTTAAATGTTATTATTTTCTCAATTGTAATATAAATAATAATTAGGTTATTCTTTGTTTAATGTATGTAGCTTGATTCATAATAAATTTTTATTTTAGTTTGAACATCTCACTTTCTGATAAATTGAAAATTATTGACACTAACCATTTTTTACTCTCATCTATCAATTAAAGTAAAGGAGTTATTTGAATATATTAAAGAACACACTTTTTTGTCTGAAAATAAAATAATGCTAATAAATTCATTGTATTACAAAAATATTATATAAGCTAAATGTTGATTTTAAGAATGCAAGGGTAAAAATATTATTTAAGTCCGCTTTCTCAAAAAAGTTCACTCAAGTTTATTTTAAAAGCTTTATTTAATTATCTCTTTTTGAAGCAATTGTTCTCATAAGATTAATAAGTACCAGTATTTTTTAAATATTCTTAAGCATTGTGATCAACCGCCTGAATTTTTTGTCTGCAAAATTATAATTTAACACTCACGCGTTGTCCACCACTGACACCAATGATAGGTTGAACTTAACTTGAGTTCTTTTCAATCCCTTAAATCACAAAATTTTGAAATAATTTTCTAACTGATAGTTCGAAACATCTAAATCTGAGCATTATTTCATTCTAATTCTGCTTATCAACCGATAAATAGTATATTTTTAAGGAGAAATGTATTAAACTTTAAATTGAACATTAAGTTTTTCAAATAGTTTTGTTATTAATGGGCTTTTACGCTTTCCTTTGAATTGAGATAACTCACTCTTTAAAATATGCATCAAATATTTTTTCACAAGTCACTTTTTTGCGTTAAACATTGATATACAAAATTAACATTTTCGAAAATTTCACAAAAAAATAAGTTATGTGATTTTTTAATAGGATAATTTGCAAAAGGCAATGACTGAACCAATTAAAATAAAAATAATGCTTGATTTTAATGTGAGTTAAATAGTTTATGATATGAAGGCATTCAAAACTTTACTCATTATCTCATTTAATTTTCAGATTTTCATGAATTAAATGATAAATGCAATGAATAGAGCTTCGGTCTCGATTCAGTTCTGACCATTAGAAACACAAAAAAGCAAAGCATTAGAATAGAAACAGATCGCTCAACAAAGTCAGTCAAATAATTTACAAAAATCTCCGTTTCTGGTAATTGATGAGAAACAAAGTCCTGTACAACAAAAATCTCAAACGAACACATGTCGAAGCACTTTATCATATCTGTCAGAATCAGATCAAAATCAGATTTTGGATGCTATTGAAAAGGTATCTCTAACTGATGCAGATTTGGCCAAAAAGGCTTTACTCCTATTATTGAAGCCTAATTCAAATTTAAATTTAAATAATAATAATAATAATTACAATGGATCACCTGATTTCAATTCCGAACAGAAATTTAATACTATACAACCCAAAAAACAGTTAATTAATGATGTAAATAATGAAAGCCTTCCTTTGTCACATCCTTCATATAGTGTTTCAAATTCGAGTACACTTAAGAATAATGTCTTAAAATACAAAAAATGCATTGAACCTCAAGAGACAACTAAACCGATGTCAAGTATTGCCAAATATTTTAAACGAACATTCATCTCAAAAAAGATAAACCTTTCAGCGCAAACTTCAGTTCCACAAATCAGTTCTGCCAAAAGTACATACAAAAATTCATCGGTTTCTCCGATAAGTGATGGCAAAAATATTTCTGAACTAATGGAAAGTTCAGTTCGTAATCAGATTTCGACTACTATTGAAAAGGTTTACGATTATTCAGAGGCAGAATCTGTACATATTATTTCACATAACCCGGCAATTAATATTGATGAAAACATTTTGCAATCACTTCTAGTACAAGATATTGAGAAATATGAAAAAATGTCAAATAATAATAGTCAAATATCAATAGAAGATGAAGTTAGCAGAAAATCTTCATAAAAACGGAAATTAGATTATATTATTGACGAAGAAATTGCATTTCCTTTAGGGAAGAGCTGGTGTTCGAACCATAAAAATGTTTTCAGAGTCAATGAGAAAAATTTGAATCCAGTAATTATTCTTGAAGATTGTGGCAAAAATATCTTTTTAAATGTAAGCCTGAAAATGTACAAACGAAAGGTTTTTTTAAAACTTATTCCTACTTTAGAAATTGAATGAAGAAACCTCGAGTGCTAATTATTTGAAAGAATCTAATTGTGTTTCACAGACTGTCAGTTTTCCGATTCAATTTGCAATTAGTATTAGTAAATTTATTACATTTTTCTATGGAATGTGGATTATGTTAATATAGATGCTGATAATCTTACCTCAATTGTTACGAATAGTTCAGAACAAACTGTTACGAAATCATTTGGGAATCATAAACAAGAAAAATCATCTTTCGCTGAGAAACAATTAACTGACGCTTTCAGCAATTTAAAGGACGATAATCTTGGAAACAAATCTGATTTATTTGTCTCTAAACCTCCTTTAGATAGAGAGCATATATTAGTTACACCTCATGTTCAACAAGCAATTACTGAGAAAAAAGATTCCGAAATATATAATCATTGCAATATTTCTGATTCATTGAATAATAATAACAAAAAACAACTTATCACTGATTCAATCATTGCTTGTGCTCAACAAAAAATATGCTCAAATTCAAATGTCAATATTTTTATTCCAATAGATGTTTTTGATAATTCAATTAAAATTTTTTATTATCACAGCTGAAAGATATGGAAGAACAAGTATGTGGGGATGAAACCCATTTAGAAGATACTTATCAAAGTGATTCATCGGTAAAACACCTTAAATCTTAATTCAATTTTTTATTAAATAATTGTATAACTTTTTATTCAAATTTTGAAGACAACCGATCAAACATATGGTGTTAATGAGATCAACAAAATTCTCTGTTTATAAATGTGAATAAATATTATAAAGTTCATTTCCGAAACTTGAAACTCAATTTTTTCAATAATTATTGACTCAGGAAAATGATGAAGAGATTATAGCTGGAGTTGATTTAAGTTATTTGGAAGATACAGAACATTTTTTCAATCAAAGTCATAACGAGTCAAATGTTTGGCAAGTTCAACAAAATCATGATTTTGCTCTTTATAATACAGGGGTTGATATTTGACAAATTACTGTAAATAACATTCATTTTTCAAATTTAAATATTAAGTGAACAATAAATTGAAATAATATTGAATCTAAACAGTTGAGCACAACTGAGAATAGAAATCTAGATCTGCATTTTTATGGCAACAATTTGTCGAAAACCAGTGAAGATAGCAATATAATAGAAAACAATGTGTCTCAACTCCAGGTATTACAATATTTTGTCCTTAATCTCTATAAACATTCAATTAAGTTTTGTTACATTTTTAGATTAATACTACAATTAATGAAGATATGATTGAGAAAGTTTGTATGGATCAAAATCAAACTATTGATAATAATACAAATATTAGTAAACAATTTGTTTTAAACATAGAACCAGAGGTGACTTATTTTTTACTTCGAGATCATTTTTTATATCAAATATTTAATGTCAATTTCATTTGAAGATCAATTATGGCTATCAAATAATTAAATCAAAACGCAATCAATTTGAAAATTATTTGAAACAAGTTTTTAATTTAGAAACTGAACAAAATTTGAATATTTCCACAAAAGATATAAGAAAACATAAATCAGATAAAGAAGATAAAAAAATGCGATCAAGTTATCAGAAAATATGAACAAAACAGTTGTCATTTTTATGAAACTAATAATGAATCGGACGAAAGTGAAAGTCAAGTTATGAGCGATAGTCAACTGACAAATGTAATAATCAATAAGAGTAATCAATCTTTTAGAGGCACAAATGGCAGAGTTTGGTCGAAAATACCTCCGCATAAATACCGAACGCCCGCACATAATATATTAAAGCAGACGTCGGTCCCAAAAAATAGCGCCAAAACTATTGATACAATTTTGAATTGATTCCTATCATTCTTCACAAATTAAATTATTTGCAAAATAACTGTTCACACAAATGAAAAAATTGAAAAAGTAATTTTTCAATCAAACGGAGATCTTAAAGAACAGACTTATACTAAAGCGATTGATTCGATAGGTTTGATAAACCTTTTGGGTCTCTTTAGAGCCTATAATTCAAATTTAGAAGAATTATGGGATCAAAATGGTTTTGGTATTCATGTATTCATGGCTACAATCACTTTAAATAGGTTTACATTTTTGACACAATGTCTGAGATTTGATGATAAGAATGTAAATGATTTTCAATTGACTGATTATAAGCTGTCGCCTATTAGAAAGATATGGAATATGTTTTTGGACAACTGTAAAAAAATGTATAGTCTATCAGAATATGTGACAATTAATAAATTTTTGAGAGAATTTAGAGGAAACTGTAGTTTCAAAAAATATATGCCCAAAAAACAAGCAAAATATGGGATTAAAATTTTTATGTCATGCGATGCTCTCAATCATTATATGTCTGATGCTATTGTGTGTACTGATGATGGAATTCAGAATCTTAATGAGAAAAAATAAATACTTTATCAATGGAAAAATATTTCTGAATTTAACAAAAAATATTGAAAATACGGGAAGAAATATAACCTGTGATAAACAGTTCACATCTGTTAAGTTAGCTGAAGAACTGATAAGACAAAAGTTGAGTATTGTCGGGAACATAAGGATTAATGAAAAAGAGATTCCCTATGAATTTCTTCCGAATAAAAGTAGATGATCTTTTTCGAGTTTGCATGGATTTGATAAACATTTAACATTATGTTCATTTGTGCCTAAAAAAAGTAAATCAATTTGTGATTTGAGTTCGATTACATCACGAATTGCCAAATATTAGTGAAGAAAAACCATAGAAGCCGGAAGTTATAGATTTCTTTATTAAGACCAAATCAGGTGTCACTGATTTGGAAAAAATTATTGGAGTTTTCACAACAGATAAAAGTACTGATAGTTGGCCTCTATGTATGTTCTATTGTATGCTCGATATCAGTGTTAATAGAAAATTTAATTATTCGCATTTTTAATTTTTGTCCATTTTAACTTAGGAGGTCGGTCAACAATAGCATTTCATTGAAGATCAAGGCTGATTGAGGTAATATTATTGAAATTTCATAGTTTTTTCACAAAAAAAGTTCTCAAATTTATAGCTTTTGTAAAAAATTTCATATTTATCGGACGAAACCTATCGTCTAAAAGGCACTGCATTGAAAATTTACTTGAAATATTGATATTCTATAGCTTTTTCACTAAGCTTTGAAATCCTAGGACGAAATAGGTCTAAACCTACTTCGGCCTATTAAAGAGCGAGATATCACACCCAAAGGTACCCCATTGAAGATCATGACTGGTATTGAAAATACCCCATTCCTTAACACTGCTCGATATTGCAATCTTAACTCATATGTTATTTTTAAAGAAAATAATAAAAACAACGAAGAATTCGTTGATATTGAACGAAAACAATTCATTAAACTATTGGGTAAAAGTTTAATTAAGCCCTTTCTCGAGGAAAGATTTAAGACAAAAAATATTCCCTTTGATTCAACAGATCTTTTTCGGAATGTTTCAGAAATAATGATCGGTGAAAAGTTTATTAGTTTGCATTCAATAAAATCCGTATCTCATAGAATTTCAAGTTCACAGATCATAGATAAGAGACGAAAAAGGAAACTTGTACCCAATAAAAGATGTAAAATATGTCCCCGAAAGGATGACAGGAAGTGTCGAATTTTATGTGATTTGTGTGAAAAAATTATTTGTTCGAGACATAGAAAAACTTATTGTTTAAATTGTAACGCAAAACTTTAACTAACTTATTAACAAAAATTATTAACTTGTTAGCAAAAATATTGAAATTATTTTTATGCCGTAAAAGCCTAAATCATTTATTATCCAAACTATGAATTTAAAATAATAAAAATGATTTAAACCAAACACTTAATATTTATTGTTTGTATAAAATCTAATATATTTGATAATTTAATAAAGACTTTTAATTATTTGGTCGGAATGTTTTATTTCCATAAATTAGCTAATTTTGTGACTAGTTTTCAATTAAATATCTCAAATAAAGGTTAGAAGGATTGTAAAAAATCAATTGACTATGTTTATCATCAGAATCTTCATTAATTGAATTGATAGATATGAGATAAATTGCTTGACTCTCATATCAGTAGAAATAAAATCTGTGGAGTTATGATTGTTTGAGTTGGATTGATTTAGGTAAGATTTTTTTTTTGATTTAAAAATTAGGTTTAAAATTTAAAGAATTGACTTTATACTATTTTATCATAATAATTGTATTATTTTGAGTTGGTATTCTATAAAATAAAGTCTAATTGTGTTATCGGTTCTTTAATCTGTATCACATTAAGTAAAACATTTTTCATCAGCCACTGAAACTTTTTTAAAAATACTGATAATATTTGAAAAAAATTTCCTTCATTCAAGGTTTTCACTTCTTTATGTATTATATCATGATTAGGGATGGTTTTTTTAGTCCCTTATAATTGTGTTTTAGTCGCCTAAAATGGTTCCTAAAAAGAGTCAAATAGTCCCTTAAAAAGGTCTTTTTAGGCTTTTTAGTCTTTTATTTTAAAGAAAATTCTTTATTCGAATGAAAATATTACAGATTCTTATGAATAATTGAGATAACAAACAGATACAATCATATTTGTCAAATTAGTTTCGGTAAAACGCAAACGATTATTACGAAGAATAGACTTAGATTGTGGAAAACTTTTTTCAACTTCACAACTAGTTGCCGGTGCGAATCGGAATAATGCACAATTTACAATAGAGTACTTTTCCATCTGTGCTAAAGGAGTCATTAAACTCTTTGATATCTTTATTTAATTTAACTGATAGTTTTAATGCTATTTTCGGCATTTTTACAATAAATAAAATGAGTATTGATATCAATATTGCACTTTGTTGTGAATTTAACTCAAACTTATGGGTCAATTCATATTCAACATGCAAAAAAGTCATTTATAGTCATTTTATTTAAAAATAGTCTCTAACCTCCGAAATAGTCCCTTATAGTCTTTTATAAACATGGTTTAATCGACTCATTTTGATATGATTCGAACTCATATTAGACTTTAATCAAGTCTAAACCTCAAATAAAAAATAGGTTTAATACTAAAAAAACCATCCTTAATCATGATATTTGTTAAACAATTTGGATATTATGTTAATTTAAGCGCAAAGTGATAAAAATTACTAGTTTAAAACCAATAGAGATCAAAATATTGAATTTCACTCATTTGCTTTTTGTATATTTCAACTTAAAGTTGTATTGTCTGGAGATAATACTATTCAGAAATAATAACAGAGACTAATGACCATAGCATTGAATCAAATTAAAATATTTTAGATATTTACCGGTCATTTACAACTGGCAATGAATGCGGTAAATATTTTTGATAATTTCATTCAATCGAATTGAAAAATCCTTTTTTTGATAAAAGATCTATCAAAATTAGGAACCGATAATTTCAAACAACAATTTTACACTCAATTCTGAAACCGCAACTATTTTTCAAAGACAGACAAATAATGAACAGTATATTAATTTAGACATTCTTCAGACTTGTACACAACAAGTCCCTTATGATTCGCAAAATCAAAATATTAACAAAATGATAACTGATAAAAACACAATTTCTTCTCTTAATCCATTCACTGAACTATCAGAGATTGACAAGAATCAGGTTTTTGAAGCAATACATTTATTATCTCAAACAAATTCATGTCTCGCTACAAAAGCATTGAATATTTTAACGCAACAAAAATCTGTTACATCTTCTTATAGTAGAGATGATTCACAGCATATTCCAAGCATAGGAAAAGCAGATTTTAAAGCACTGGACACGAGTCAATGCAAGAATATTTTTCGAAATTTCGAAAAATCTATAGAAAATAAAATCTCGAGATCTATTGAAAAAACAAAAGCTCCTATAGATGAAAAATTATTGAGTAGAAAATGTGTGGAATCATCAGTCAGTTCAAAATTGAAGCGATATTAGGTGAATATGAATGGAACACAACTAATAAAGAAAAAATTTGAAAATAAACAGAAATCATTATCGGATAAAAGGCGAAAGAAAGCTCAGCCAAAATATCAAGCAATAGATTTTAAAGTTAAAAAAGGGACCAAAAGACACAATCACAAGAATTATAATACTTCAAAACTGAAGACCATTGAAAAATGGAATACGATTATCAAGAATAATCAATCAAATAAAACCAGAAAAAATGTGAGACATTATTGAATTAATAGAATATATTTTGTAGTAAAAAATGTTTAATAATGAATTTATTTTTAAAAATCCAGAATATGAATATGAAAACTTAAATCTTGTTCCTATAATTATGAAATTTTTATTTTGTTGAAATAATTATTTTGAGCTCTTTTATTACATTTCATAACTCAACTGTTGAATAGATTGAAATGAGTGGTGATGCAAAACAACATTATTTAAATAATTAATCTCAATGATTATAAAAGTGAAACTTATATACATAACTATATAAAGAAATTTTTTATACTAAATTAGGAAATTGATGCACATCTAGAGACGATTTCATTTAAGAGCGAAACAGGAAATGATGATAACAGTTATGATGGCAACGATTATAGATCTTATGATAGGGAATCCAATGAGAAGAGTAAAAGCGACATAAATGAGCAAAATTGAAATTTTTGTCATCAAATAGTAATTTATTTCTTTCATATATTTGAATAAATTTTTCTTACAAAAATATAAAAACTTATAAACTATGATCAAAATTGAATAGAAAAAATGTAAAGAACTGATGAAAGAAGACAATGAAAATGTATGAAAAGGTTGTGATGCGATTAACACTAACAAATTTGATTTAACAATGGATTCATCTAAATTTCTGTTTTGATTCTAAAAATTATTAATCATATTGTTAATAACTTTCTGATCCCTCATATTTTATTTAATTAGCGGATAGATATTGAAGATAAAGTGGAGCAGGATTTGACTTCTTTATCAGATACAGAAGATTCAGTTGAAGAAGATGTTGAACCAGAAGAAAGATTTCATACTAATATAAATGATAATGAGAGGATTGATAGTGAAAGTGATGGAGAATTGGATAAACAGATCTTTGATTCTCACAATGATTATTTGAGGGCAAAAAATGGAAGGATTTGGTCAAAAACTCCTAAATATAAAGCTAAATATGTTTAGCGAATACTCTGGACCTGAAAATATCGCGAAACTAGTGAAAAATGCTTTTGAGTCATTCTCATTATTAATTTCAGCAGAAATGTTGATGAAAATAACAATTCACACAAACGAAGAAATCGAAAGACTTCCGAAAAGAACAGAACTGATGGTATTCACCGATTTTGAAGAAATTAAAGCTTTAATTGGTTTGATTTACTTGATAGGCATGTATAGAGACACGCATTTGAATATTGATTTATGGGATTGTAATGGCTTTGGCATTAATGTCTTCAGGGCTACAATCAGGCTTGCCACCTTTTGGCATGACCAAACCCGGACAAAAATGATAGAAGTGTCCCCTTTTTGATTTTTTTAAACAGTTTTTTCTATTCAATTAAATCGATAATACAGTTAACTTTTAAACGTGTATTAAGCATTAGATT
>JAQFXV010000193.1:0-30145 GCA_034694065.1 Camisia spinifer
TAAAACAGAATTATATAAATATAAAGGCCTTATTCCATTATCACACACAATATAAATAGTTTAGTTAATTTAAATATTTGAATATAATTTGGTGAGGTAATAATATAGGTTTTGCGTAGCGCGCTAGTCTTGGTTTTGTTCTAGAATTGAAAATATTAGGGGGTTAGGTTGAACAGGAGCGCACTATACTCGGATTTGGTTTCGAATGAGACTAAAATTGCATTTAACAATTGACTCTTTAGACTAAGAAAATATCTGTACTTCACAATACGAATTCTATAATACTGTGTCAGTCTTGTTAGATATAAATTGAATGTTTAGTGCGAAGAACTATTGTGAGCTCTTATTTATAAATCAATACCTTTTGTCTGATAATAGATATAAAACATTTTTCTCATATTTATTGATATCTTTTGTATTGAATGATGAATAAAAGATACTGAGAATATTTCACCTGTTATTAGCTTAGAAACAAATTATAAACTAAAGAATCTCAGCATAAACTCTAAATAAAAAAGTTTTTGAGAGAAGAATAAAAAAAGCTCTAATTTATGCGATTCCATGAAATTCACAGCTATTTAAAAATTGAAATGTTTTGACTTAAATTAAACCATTCATATCAAAAGTCTAAAATTCATAACAAAAAGGATTTATTTAGTTTTTGTTTCAGATGATAATCACAATGGTATTGATTCGATTTGACTGAAGCCTTATTTTTGTATCAGTTGATGAATTTTTGAATTGAAAAACTTGAAAATAAAATTGTTTTCTTGCATTTAAGGAAAATTAGTAGAATTTCACGCAGTTTATTAAGAAAATTCGAGCTCAATCTCACTCTGAATCGATTGCATATTAAAACTAAAAATTCTGAAAACTTATGCTCCAAAAAATAATGAATTTTTGACTATAAAAACTTTGCATAAAATCTCAGAATTTTTAAAAAATATGCTTCTAAAGTACCAGTAATAAAAATCTAAAAAATGTTTATTCATTAGTAAATCCAATTAAATTTTAATTATTCGGTCGAATAATGCTTAAACTGAATTAATATTCAACACAATAATAGTCTGATACATAAGTTTAAAAACACTTTTCAAACCTTATTTTATAAATCATTGAAACCTGAGTAATAGATACAAAATATTTTAATATTTTTAACGCCAAAAACTGCAAAATTTTAAGATTTTAGGTTTTGGACTTAAGCCCTATACAATGTAAAATGATATGGGAAGGGGCTTATGAGCCGACTCAAGCGATATTTTTCAGAAAGACTTCAAAGCTTTTACGGACTGAAACTATGATACGTTTCAAACTAATGAATGAGTAATATAAGCAAAAATAGTTTTGAGTTAACATTCATTCGTTTGAATAATAAGTTTAACTCATTAAAGCTTTGAAATCTTTCTGAAAAATATCGCTCGAGTCGGCACATAAGCCCTTTTCTTCATTATTTTCAATAATATGGGGCTTAAGTGCAAAACTTTAAAATGTTTAATTTTGCAGTTTTTGACAATAAATATGTTCAAAGATTTTATATATAGAGTATTACTCAGGTTTCAGTATTTTTTAATTTTCATTTTCAAACTTATGCATTAGATTATGCATAACTTTTCTTACGCTCACAAAAATTTGAATTATGTTAAATATTGATCAGTTTATGTTTGAGCTTTATTTGATCGGATAATTAGTTAAAACTCAATGAATTTACTAATGTTTAACTTTCTAAAATATTCCTATATTTTCATTATTCTGCTTTAGAATTATATTTGAAAACTTGATGGGATTTCATTGATAAACAATTATTGTAATATTGAGTTATGATTAATATATAATACTTATAATTAATTTATAATTTATCTTAAGATTTTAGTTGGATTTCGGTTACAAATAGGAAAACTCTGTTCAACAGTTAATAAAAATAGTTATAATTTCCTATAGTTTTTATGCAAACATAAAAGTTTTATAAATCGTTTAACGAAGTAAAACAATTAATAAAAGATGCGAAACTTTTTTTTAATCAAACTTATAAATTACATGAAATCAAAAATATTAGGGGAAAAAACAATAATTATGTGTATTTTAAGCGACTTTTAAATGTAGAAAAAATTAATCAATTATTGTATGAATCGTTTCACAAGAATATTAACTTAAATTATTAAATATTGATATTTGAATGCAAAACAAACTTTAATACAATTAGTTTACAAAATATTGTGAACAAAAAGCAAATCACTGTTTAGTAGAAATAACTTTAATAGTGATTTGAGGGTTAGATTTCTCTGAATTAGACTTATTATTACTATCAGTTATCATATATTCTTTGCTATCATCTCTTCGAACTTGAATAACGCTTCGATGGTTTTGTGGAACAAATCTATTATTGAATGTGTTGTTATTATAGGTTCCGATCGACACGACTGGACCCGTTTGTGATAAAGGCTTTGTCGACTTCTTTACTGGAACTGCTGGTGGAGTTTTTGTGGTTGTGATACTCGTTGGCAATGATTTTGTCTCTTTTAAAGAGTCTTTTACTATAATTTGGTTCTCTTTTTGTGAGTTTTGTGATATGTTATCATTTTCTCCAAACATACGTCTGTGCGCTCTTCGAAACTCTTCCATTAATAGCTCTGTTCAGTGAAAAAGACAATTAAAAAACTTATTCCTTAAATAAAATGGAAAATTTTCAATCAAATTCAACTAATTTTTAACAATAGAGTCCTCTAATCACTCGTTCATAACTATTATCATATCTTTAATAATAAGTCCTAATCGTTAAGTTGTTATCAATTTAAGGAAAGTTTTATAAACATTCGTAGAATTTTTTACTGGTCTAAAAATATCGATAAAACTGAAGACTTCTAACCCTAATACTGAAGTTTCTTTTCATAAATTTCAAGCTTTAGAAATATTCAGAAATCAATTTAGTTTAAGACTAATTTCATTCTCAATAAAACTTTCATTAAAGTTGTGATCAATTAATGAAAATTCACACCAATTGATTGCGAAACAAATTGATTAAATGTGTGAGAAATAAACAAAAGTTTTGACAATGAATAAATATCGAGAAAACTGAAGTTCTTTTAACTCTAATACTGAAGTTTCTATTTATAAATTTCAAGCTTTAGTTTAGAAATATTCAGAAATCAATTAAGTTTACGACTGGTTGTTCTCTCAATAAAACTTTCATTAAAGTTGTGATCAACTAATGAAAAGTCACAGCAATTGATTGCGAAACAAATTGTTTAAAAGTGTGAGAAATAAATAAAAACTTTTCATTACCGTGTTGTTTATGTTTTTCTGTATTATCACATTTGTTAGTGTTGACTAATTTTGATTTGTCTTCCGGTTTAGCATTATTTGCAAAGTTATCAATAGTTTTAGGTATAATTCGATTATTGATACGATCAGTACTATTAACAGGTCTTAAATTTCTCTTTCCGTGATCGCCAAGCATTTTAATCTCTTCCAAAAAACTAATTGATTGTGAACCTGAAGAACTCGCAGACGCGGAACTAATACTACAATTCGAAAGTGAATTACATTCGTCTAATTGTTTACGTCTTTCCAATTCTTTCCTGAAAAATTGCGAACAAAAATTCAAGTCATTGTTAGGAAAACACAATTAAGTTAATGATTATGTCATTGAATTAAATTTTGGGAGAAATACAGAATGTCGTCATTCAGAGTCTAAACCTTGTTATAAAAGACTGATGTTCTGATTTTCAATATGATTATCCCATTTTTAAATTTTACGAAAACTACCAATAAATGTCTATAACATTATCAACGCAATGATAAACTCTATTTAGAAATTATCTATCTTTGCATTTTTATTTCACATGCGCCTCAAATTATCTGCACTTCTATAATAATTATCGCTCTGTGTAAATAAAATCATTATGAACTAAATAATAATCAAATTTATTGTTTAGTAAACAAAATTATTTAGATTTTAGTTCATAATTAACGAACTTATCAAAAAAGAAATTTGAATGAAAAGAAGCTTTGATTAACATTATTTGAAAAGTTACTTATTGTTGTTTAAGTCTGAAATCACGTTTCATATTCATTCTCTGGTATTCGAATTTTTATGAATTATAGAAATTTTATTCATAAAGTTATAGACTTTATTGAATGAGTTTTTCAGTAGTTTCTAACTATTTATAAAAACAGGATAATCATTTCGACAGAGTATTAGGGATTAGACATTTTGAATTACGACATAACGAAGTGTACCCGAAATTATACTCACTTTTCTTTTTCCAGTTTTTCCATTTCTAGCTTCAACTTTTGTTGTTCTTCTTCTAATTTTCTTCTCTCATCGGCTAATCTTTCCTCTTCTTGTTTTACTTTTTCTAATATTCTGAACGCAGAATCATTTAACTCATTATTATTATTATGGTTTGTGTTTTGAACACTTCCGGAATCAATCGCTTCCATTTCAGATATTGAAAAGTCATTGTCAGAGAAGTTACAGTTCTTTCCAATAGAACCAGAACTCGATTCAGAACAGTTAGAACTTGAAGATAACATTCTTGAGTGTGTGTTTTGGTGATGAATTATTGCCGTCACTTTTTTCTTTTGAATGCTATCATAAATTATAACAAAGATAAAAAATATTCAATCAATTCCGCAGATATTGTGATAAAACAGAAGGATATAAATAGAAATCACATTGATTTAGATGAAAGACTGGTATTAAACACAATTGTATTGTGTTTATTGAGAATAAAGTATTTATATATTGAAAATGTGTTAAATACTAACCAATTCTCTCCATTACTAATGTTTTTATTATCATTGAAATGATTTTTGGCATTTTTACAGATGCCGAACAAGTGTTTTCCGGCGCCTTTCTTTACAGTTAATGTCATGGATGGCAATGATTTTAATTTAGAGATCGCATCACTGAAATCCATTTGCGATACATTAACGCAATTCACTTGAATTATTTGATCGCCAACTTGTAAACCACTTTGATCTGCGATTTCACCACATTTTACGCTTTGTACATAAATACCTATCAATCAAATCATTATTTAAATTCAAATAATTCAAAAATCTATAATTTAATGATATTTTTCAAAAAGAACACGTTTGAGATCTTTATTGAATTTTATTTTGAAATTTTTCAACCAATAAATTCTTATGTATTGGAATCAAAGTTAGAATTTCAGGTTTTTCCAAATATTTTAAGTTCAATACTGTTATCAATTATTCATTTATTAAACGTAACTTTATTATCATTTTTCAAAGCTTTGATTAAGAGTTAGTCAATGAATAAATAATTGATAAAAGGATTGAATACTAAACAAAACTTTTTCTTAAAAAACAATGAGTTTTTAGTTCAATGATTAAGACTCGAAAATTCATTTATTTCAAGATTACTCTATTCGTAGTTTAAAACAGATTGAAATAAAACTCAATAACGATTTAAAAAAAGCTCTTTTTGAAAAAGATCATTAAATTTCATGATAAATACCCGGATTATTTTGCGGTCCTTTAACTACAGAACAGCCCAAAGATTTTCCTTTCAAGTCAACAAAAATATTTGCTTCTAAAAAGTCATGTTCACTATCACTGTGACTGTCAGATGAAGTCCATGCCGGAGATGGAGAACTGCTAAGTGATGGTGAAGAGGACGGCGTTAACAGTTTCCACGTGAGAACATCACTGACTCGATCTTTGACGGGAATCATTCCAACGGATTTAACTTTAAGAGTTATTTTTGATGAACTTTTCACTAAAGCTATCACTTCGTCATGAATCGCATGTTCTAATGAAAAGCCATTAATTCGTACGATTTGATCACCAGCCTAGACATCAATTCAAATTGAGAACTTAGTTTTGAATGAAAATATCAAAAATAGTACTAATTTAACAACTAATCAATAGTGGCGGACAACGCTCGAGTGTTTCTAATTCTACGAGTGTGAGCGCGCTCGTCATATTCAAGCTCTGAGCGCGAGCGTTAAATTTAAATTTTGTAGCTAAAACATTCAAAAATTTAGGCGTTTGATCACATTGTTTAAAAATCTTCAAACATATTTATTAATCTTGAAAACAATCGCTTCGAAAAAGTTATAAGAACTTTGGCTTAAAAACTTAAATTAATTTTTTGAGAAAGCAAACTTGAATAATATTTTTATCCTTGCATTCTTAAAATCAACATGCTAAACGCTCGAAACCCCGAGCGTGAGCTCGAACGCTGAAATTATTTCAAGCTTAAGCGCAAGGATCGAGCGCAGAGCGTGAGCGCGTCCATCACTGGTTACAATCGATATATTCCGTGAATAAAAATTCTTACAAACTTTCATCAAAATTATTTGATGTTTCAGAAAATGATGTGAATTTTCCGCAAAACTTATTATTCAGTTTGAGTTCTTATTGAATTTGTATAACAAAACTTTTTTTGAGCTAATAATAGGTTTAGAAAAAAGCCATTAAAATAACGGTTCGTAAAAAGAATTAATTTATTTTTATTACTTTATCCGAAACAATATTTAAATTCATGAAAACAATAGCACTGAATGAACACTAAATAATTGGCAAATCGTATTGAAAAATATATAGTTCACTAAACTTTTATTATGTAACACAACATACATGTCTGGCACACAATTGAACGTGAACTTTAAAAATAAATAATCAGACGTTTTGTGCAGATCTCTTTTACCCCTATTTACGATTTACCACATCGTTAACATTTATCATTGACTGGAGTCTAAACCAGTTTTAAAATCTTATAATTTTTTCTTATTGAATACTTTTTAAGAGCTGACTTCAATCACTTCTAAAACTATGATAAAGAAAGAGTTTAGAAATTTTTTCTCCGAGTTCAAGTCTCAACAATGATAAAAATCGATTGATTTAAAGAAACCAAAGTCAAAATGGTCTTAAAATCTATTAATCATAAGTTAGACAACAGTTCTCTAATGAAAACGATATCAAACACAACATCGTTCGGATTTTTGATAGGCTATTGTGTTATGTAAAAAATTAAATTGAGGTCAAAGTTCTTTAGAGTATAAAACAGTTCTCTCTATAATTCTGTATTCAATACGATTGCTATTATTCATAAATCTTAAGAAATATATTCAAATAAATTGAAAATAAGGGGAATCGATAAGTGATTTTCTCATATATGATGTTTTAAATTAACCTCTATTTGCATTATTAACGATCTAATTATTGAAAAAAGAAATCGATTGAACTAATTCTCCAAATAATTAATTAATGATAAGCTGAAAATTGTTTTACGATTTCGATTATGCGATAGCAATACGAAAAATATTGATTAATTTTGCATTCAATTATCAAATGAAGTATAGCTTTGAACAGATTTAGAGATAAATTTGAAGTCAAAAGTCTTAAAATATGAATAAAATGAGCTTTTGAAACCAATACAAATCATTAATTTTTAATCAGTTGCAAAATTTATTGCATTTTAAAATCTGTTGAGTTTTATGAACTTGAATTCATAGCCAGATGAAAAAAATGATTGCTTTAAGTCAAAGTGGCCTTAAGTTTGTCATTAAAAATGCTTTCTTTTTTAAATAGAATTTTTTTTGCTTATTTTTGGTTAAAATATCTGTGGTTTCAAAAGTTATTCTGATTTTTCCATCACGAGAACCACTAAATCATTTATTTTGAACCTGAACTGTAGTCTTGATATATCGCAGAAATAATTGAAGATAAGCCCCGAGTATAATAATATTTTTTGTATTTTATTTAAACTATACTTTGCGGGCGATATTCAATGGTCTCATATTTTGAAGATCATTAGTCTGATAATAAAATCATTTGAAAAGTTTATCAAAAGAGTTCATCACTTGGAATAAAAACAAAGATTCCTTTAACGACTTAATAATTACGATAAAAAAATTTGCAAATATTTAGATGAGTTTCTGAAGGAAATTATTAATTGACTCAAATTAAAGTATTTTATTTCTATTTGAATTTTTGTATTTTTTTCGAACTTTACTTTATAGATAAATAAAACGAAATTTCAATTATCAACTGAATAACATCAGAAAAAAGTTTTATTCAGAGAATTCATGAATACTATGAATAAATACTCTTTATTTGAAATTTTTTATTATTTTGATTCTATCGCTTCTCATAACTTGTTTTGATCATAAAGAAAAACAGTAGTTTTAAAGCAGAAAAATCAACATTCTATTCATGAAATACTTTAATAGACTTGAAAAAAAAACAAAATTCTAATGAAAACAAATCATACTGTATATCAACATAAAATATTCTAATTGTTTTAACTTAAACTATTTTATCGAACTTTTTTCTAGAGTAACTTTAATTCAAATATTGATAGTATAATATTTGTTTTCGTGTGCTATTTTCACGAGATAAGAACCATAAACAAGAAACTTAAATGCAATTGAAGGTTGTGTAGAGAGAATTTCAATGAAAAAATTATTTATTATTATTGTTTAGTTGTTTCAAAAATGAAAAGATAAAAATATAGCTACTCTCAGAACATAATATTGAAACAGGACAGGAGTTTGATTTAGTTTAATTCGAAAATTATTTTCATAATGTCAAGAGTTTATGGCAGAAAAAACTAATAAATCAATAATAATAAGTATTTTCATCAATATGTAATCAAAGGTTTCTTATGAAGATTCATTTTCTCTCTATTAGGTTGAAATTTTGATTAACTTAAAAACTTCAATAATTTTCAGCCTTTTAATTAGGCTTCAAATCATAATTGATGTTATTTTAAAATTCAGTTGAAAAAAATTTAATTCATTTATCCATAAAGTCCTGAAAAACTGTATGAATTTAATCAGAAAATAAAACCAATCAATTTTAGTTTTTACTAATTTTCACTAAACAAAGAGTTCTAATAAAAATAAATTCAAGTATTTATTATTATAGTTCAGCAAAAAAGTATTCTTTTTTCTTCAGAAGATTCTCGAGAATTTAGTTCAAGAATAATAAACATTTTTATTATTCGATACGCTAAAAGTTCGTTTATCTTTGAAGACAATGTGTAGGCGTTTGACTTACTCTAAATACCTATTATTTGTGGGCTATATCTATGAATAGAAGGTATTCTTCAGCTTATTCTTTGCTAATTAATAAAACTTACGAATTAAGCAAAGTTTTTATCAGACTAAATATAGATCTATTTCAGCGACATTTGGGATCGAATTTAGTTCTCATGCCATAGAAAATAATGAATTCATAATTTTCGAATAAGGTCTGACTTATCTCGACTTTTCAAAAACTAGTCATCAATCTGTTTGACTATTTAATCGCGTGAGAAAATGTGAACCGTATAAAAATTTGATAATCAGAACGGCTTTCTGTACCTCAAACCTAACGATATGTCACGAGTTTTCTATTCGTCAGTTTTATATCAAGGGAGCGAAAAAACAAACCCAACAATAATTTAAAGTCTTTTAATAAATTCAAAGCCTAGCGTGTGATCTGCTATACATGAAAATAGCTGTTAATTTTTATTTGACGAACAAATCTATCAATTTATTGTATTCCCGGATCTTAAGGATTAAGATTTGAATTTTAAAAATTATAAGGAATGTTAAACATTCACCACTACCCATAAAATTATCTTAAAAATCAAAATTGCTTTAAAATACACTTAAAACTTATGCCTTTGAATGTTATGTGAAATGAATCTTAGCATTAGATCTTTGTTTTGATAATAAAAAGGTTCAGTGATTTGTTTCAATACATGAAGACTTAATTTAAATATCATTAAAACTTTTCGAAATATTTTATAAATAGTTTTTAATAAAAGGATTATATGTCAGAACTAAAGCTGTAAACAAATGAATATGAATTCCGAAAGGTATTTATCCTTCAAAGATGTTATCCTGACATTAATTATATATTTACTGAACAATCAATCTTATAATATACAGATTCATTGGAATCTTATTAAGATATGGCTCTAATCCTAAGCGTAAAACTTCATAAAACCTATAATTAGCCATCATTTCAATAGCATCTAAATTAAAAATTATTCGAAAATTATTTATTGAAATATATTCTCCCATAAAAATTAGCTCAAGGATGAGCTCAAAGCACAATCTAAAGCACGATCTTTAAGATGTTAACTGAATAGTATCTGATCCTAGCTATGAGTTTATTTCATTTCAAGCTGTGCTCATTGACATCATTAATGTTACAGAAAAGTTATCATTTCTATAACTATTTGAGTCAACTTATAGACAAATAAATAAGTTTCGCCTTAAAGTGCGATACGTTTTATGATTATACCCCACTTCGCCGAAAATATTTTCTTATATGGTATATAGCAATGAAGGAATGCAAAAACTCACCTTCTCATTCTAATAAGGGCTTAACTCAAATTTTGAACAAATAGAACTCTAAATCAATTTTTCCTGAAATGCGAACTGTTTTCAGTGAAGTCGAGTATGTATTGAATATGCGTTTTATATTTTGAAAGTTATCAAAAGATAACTTTTTGCAATCCCTCATTGATAAACAATTTTCGGATTAAACTTAAAACTCTAGCTTTAGAACATGTGTTTATTAATAATTGTTAGATTTGTGGTTAATAGAGATCAACCAAAAAGTTTTATAAATAAGAATGTGAACAAAAATATTTTTGATGAATTATAATCAAATTGAGATAATAGTCAATATAAATACTTAAAGCGAAATGAAATTCGGCGAAATGGGGTATAATAAAGTTTTATATACAAAAACCTATTGAGTTCAGTCTAACCTGTAATCCTTGTTTAGCGGCTTCCGAACCAGAATGAACTTCCGACACAAAAATACCGGTCCCGTGTTCCCAACCTGGCATCATAATTATTTAATGTATTATTTAGAGCAATATTTACATACAAATTTATTACTTTTCTATTTAAGTATTAATAAATAGTTTTATAATTATAATCATTTGTCAACTCAGACGAGTATTTATATAACAAAAATTTGATAACAAAAATATCAAATAATTTATATAAAGTGTTCAGAGTTTATATGAGATGTTTTTTTAAATAATTGGAATTTAAATTCTTCACTAAGAGTTTAGGAACTTATTTAAAAATCATTAAAAAATTCTTAGTAAAAAATTTTTTCGCTAATGAGTTAAAAGTTTTGTCTTAAATCTCATTCAGTTTTTAGTGTTTTAAACTTTTTTATGGATAAAATTTATTTTAAAGATAAAAATTTTAAAGCTTTTAAGTTTGAATTTTGATGAAAACTATTATAAGTCATAAGAAATAAGTTTAATGTCGATTGAAAGCATACCTCCACGTATTGAGAATCCTAATTGAGTGCTTCCGTCCCGATAGAGACGAATTATTCTGGTTTTAGACATAATTTTATTGGCTTTCTCTTTATTTAATCCATTAATAATAGAATCGTTATTACAATTAATTGTTGTGCAATTTGAAGAAATTATTTTAGCGACAGTACAGATATTATTATCATTATTATTATTATTATTATTATTGTTCAACTGATGTAAAGCCATTGACTGCGGTGTAGACGCCCTGTAATCATGAATTAAGCAAAATTATATCATAATTATTTAGTAATTTCTAATAATTGAGTGTAAATAACACTTAATTATAGCTATAAATATGGATTTTGTTTCCTATCGTTAACACAATCAGTATTTCTTATTTTTCAAGTTCATTGTCACGTATTTTTCTCTATTATATATTCTCATTTTGAAGATATGGATCTCAATCCTGAGTGAGAACTATAAAAATTAATTATTTTCTTACATTTTCTTAAAATAAAATTCCTTTTTATGAGGTTTCGAAAGAGAAAATTTCTTAAAAATCAGTTAATTCTTCAGTTAAAAGCTTAAAATTTTAAGGATTGCAAAAATATTCGTGATTTTCGAACATTTATCAAAAAATTTTATTTGACGTATTTATGGTTCATTTCTTTCAAAATTTATAATTTCTTAAAAAACTTAATTATGTGATACCTTCATAAATGATTTTATTATTCATTATTTTAATGTATATATGGTTTAAATCCATTCATTCATTCATACTGTGATCATAAATAAAAGTGTTGAGAGAGTGACAGTTCTTTATAGAAATGTAAGGAAGCAAAAAATGTTATCAAAATAATTGTTAAGTGCATTGACTTTTTAATTACATAACTTTTCACACATTCAATTAATCTAAAGTATAATTAACACAATAGAAGCCACAAATAGGAAAAGTTCATAAACACTTTTTCTCACATCTGTTTTGTGAAGTTTGATATATGTCTGAAAAATGTTCTCATCTGAGAGACTCTTAGTGTTAATTTTTTGTTCAGCCTATGATTTTTGGGATAGAAATGCTTTTTTAAGTTGAGAAATAAATAGAAAGTCAGTCAAAAGTCTTTCAAATGAAATGTTTAAATGAGATCTTCGAATATTCAATGCTTGTGATCAAAAACAAGTATTATAGACAAGTCTATACATGTTTTTTAGACAGAGAAAAAATATTGAGTGAAATGAGGAAATGCAAAATTTTGAAATAACGGGAAAATTCATGAGAAACTCTTTGAATTCGGGAATTTTATAATGAATGGGAGAGAATCTCAAGTTTCTCAACGGAATGACTTTAAAATTCGTTCAACTTATAAAAAAATTTTTCAATCGAACCAAAAATTCAACAACAAATAAATCGCTAGAATTTTAGTCGAAAAACTTATTAATTATTAAGACTTTAGATTTTAGGTTCGATCAAATTATGTTAATTAATATTTGATTGAAAATCTATGATGAGTGATATAATTTCAAATTTAATTACAAGTAACACGATTTCAAAATAAGTTTTCTCATTAGTTATGCTGTAAATAAAGGGACTTCTGTTTAATTGGGAATAAAATCACTTTATCTATAATTATAGTTAATATAAATCTTTGCACTGAATAAACATAGATATACTTCGAGGCAAAACATTATTTTCTAAACATATTAATAAAGCAAAAATTTTTGAACTTTGATTTCAAAAACGATAAAAACTTCGAAATTGATGAGAAGGATAACAAAATTATAATATTTGAGAGCAAAAGAAAAATTTTAGAACAAATTGCCAAATATTATTAATTAAAAAAATACTTTTATTTTTCGAAATCGTGTGAAAATCTCCTGCTGTTTATATTCAATTAATTTTTAAGATTTATATAAGATTTAATTTTCAGTATTTCTGTATTTTATTACTTGAAACCTAACCGAGAGTTGAATTATAAATTAGAAAAATAATAAATCATATTTCAATGTATTTATTATTTAAGTGAATGTTTCAAAATCATGAACTAAATAATTCTGAACCCATTTGCTCTACAATAAGACTGAATACTTTCGCGATCGAAAACTTTTCATATTGAAAAAATCCAGACAGAAATGCATTAAAAATAACTTATTTCGCTCATAGATATGAAAAATAATTAAACTTAAATTCAGTTTTTCATCGATTTATAATTAAGTTATGTATAAATTGAAATGAGGATTAAATATAACCATTAAAACTATTTATGGCACAAATAAGTCAATTAACACATAATTCATTTGTTAATAACAATAATCGGACACTCGAAGGCATTACAAAATTACTGAAATTTTCTAATTATTACTCTAAACAATATTTATCTACAAAATTAACTTTTTTCGTGTAAATAAAATTTTTAAAAATTTATACTCCTGTCTAAAATATTAAATTAAGGCTTAAAGCAATTTTTCTTAATTATATTTATTTTCTTTGTCGGCTTTCAAAAAGTTTCTGGCATTAGAAAAATTTTATTCTTTGATCGCAAAGTTGTACTCAAAATATTGGATAGCATTAGATTTTAATAATAAAACTTTAGTTCATTTATTTTCATATTTCAAAGTTTGAAAACTTTTTATTTAATTTGTTTTATTCAGTCTTAAGTTACACAAAAAAAATTTGAATTAAAATTGTGAAATTGATTAGAATTTAAATTATTTAAATTTTGTTTAATTCAGTGCAATGAGAATCGAGATAATTATCAAACCTGAATATTTCTTCATTTAAGTCAAAAAATGTTACAATTTTTCGATTTAGCGATATTTTTAATTAAGGTCGAGATTGAAACTCATTAATCGTTTTAATTATTATGGATTTCGAAAGATTTTTTATTCCAAACACAAACATATACGAAAAGATGCAAAAAATCTCATTCAATTGTATGAAACAAACATTGGCTTAAATACTGTAATTAAAGTGAAGAATCATTTTAATACCATTTAAACACTGACCATAACACTGGTTATTCATGAGGTTTATTCAATTTTTTTTATTAAAACCTCTACTTTAATCAGAACTCCATTTTCAGTTATATTAATTATCACTCAATTAAACTAAATAAACACTTATTAAGTTCTATTTTAAGATATTTTATGATTTGAATTTGTTGAAAAAGATGTCAATGATATCCCATTCCTACCAATGATTTAAAATTGAATAAAAGATTCATAAAATCATATCTCATTTATGACCTATTTATGATATTTCAATTCAATAAAGCTAATAATAAATTCAGTTTTATAATGGTATTAAATTATTCTAACAATGAATATATAGTCTTTTATGAGCTTTACTATTTTCTACACATTTCAATAATACCCATATGAATGTTTAAATTATGTTTTATTGAATTATAAAGCAATTTATGAATCATTGAATTCAATATATCGGCATTTTCATAAGCAAGTACCCTCTTGACAGCCAAGGGGAGGGTAAAAACTTATTCTTTTTATGAGGTTATTTTTTCTAGAAATTTCCCAAAGTATTTCTTTTCAATTTTTTTTTAAAAGCAATGAAGTTTATACGGAAAGTCTTTAGCATTTTACAAGTTTTTTAATTGTAAAGCAGAAAATATCTTACAGTTATTTTTCTGAATCTTAAAAGTTTATTCAAAAAATATAAGTTTAAGCTTTTTTGAATCTCAAGTACAGTATATTAATAGATAAAGTTTAATATATATATATATAGATTTACATGAAATTTAATATAAATTTTCCTTAAACCATAAACTTTTTTATAATTCTTAGGAGGGTTTATGCGTTGAAGGTAGGGTCTAAAACCCTTCACCATCCCCTTGTTTATGATGAAATTGATTGAAAAAAATTCCTGAAACCATTAACTTTTCCATAATTTTTAGGGGGGGTTCGGATTTCATGCGTTGAAGGAAGGGTCTGAAACCCCCTTCATCACCCCCTTGTTTATGCTTAATTTTATTTATCGGAATCACTCAAACAAATTCAATTTAATTGAAAACTAAAATATCAGTATAATAGAGTCTTTCAATTAAAAATTCAGAGCAATTTTTGCTTTTTTCTCTCAATTCCGGTCACTAAAGTGTCACCATTCGAGTTCAGTCAACCGAAAACATCATAAAACAATTTAACCATTTATTTGAAAGGAAAGAGTGCAGTCATACTGTATGAGAATAAAAATCACGAAAACTGTTGTTTCAAATGATTAACTGTAAAATCCATTGAGGAAATTGAGTACTGATTCAATTTATTACCATTTTTTACAAGCAATGACTCAAAGCTAGACTAAAATTCTTTAACTTTATTAGTATTTAGAGTTCACATAATTCCATATCTTTAGGATAGAGTTATTGTGAAAAATGATTTATAACTCGTTAGTTCTGTTTATTAATCAGATTAAATTGTGTCAAATTATAAGAATGAAATTCAATAAAATGTTAATATCAATGCATGAGTTTCATAAAGGATTAAATTTTGAATAAATCTCAATATATTTTGACACTTAAAACATGAAAAGCTTTTATGATTTCCGTAAATCAAAATTTTATAGCCATTTCTTAACCCTTATTAATAAAAGTAAAAAACATAATCAATTTCATAACTTTTAATATAATTTAATTACAAATTATGAAAAGGGTATGAAATTATTTATCCATTCATTGAAACGCAATAATAATAAAAAATTCTCTTATATTTTGCAATTCATTCAATTATTAACAAGAGTTTGATATAAAAAAATTCAAATTCAATGAAATTAGAGTTTTGTTAATAAGCAGAAAGAAATCGATTTAACAATAGTTTGATTACAACAACAGTAAAAAATGTTTTATTTTCCACAATTAAATCATTAGGCGAACAAAATATTATAAAAAAGACAATTATAAGAATCAAATTCTTCAAAGTTGAAGAGGTTTTAAATGTAGATCACATCTCATCAAAATTTTAAACTTGTTTTTAGTGTTTTGTTTTCGATATGACCTAATCATTGATGCATTTCTTCTGCATATAAAACATTGACAGGAATTTGTTGTAAAGCATTGACAAAAGTGTGTGAAGTATAAGTAATATTGCATTTTAGGTGTGACTTAAACATGACATATGAGTGAAACTCCTCAAAACTTTATCTTTACTAGAATTCCAACCCTTTCCGGACTCTCTAACAGAAGACAACTATTATCTAAACTGAATATCCAGTAAATTATTCTGAAATTTTGCCAGAATTCATGTTTTTATCAAAATTGATGATATATTTTATAACATTTCTATCGAAGCATAACTTGAAGTCTTTCTAATCAGAACTTCAAAAATTATGGCATCATTTCAAACAAAGCGCAAAACTTTTTACTTTATATTTATATTTTATGGCTCTTTCCTGTAATCAATATGATAAAAGACTTGTTTTTAATGCTAAAAACAGGTATTATTATTATCCAAAATGAACTTCAAAATCACATTGTTGTGAGACTTGTATTAAATATTGCTAATCATTTGATATTGAATTCTGGATACATTTCAAAACTTTTTTCAGACCCTGAATAGGGCTAAAAGTCTAATATTGAAGTTGAAAAAAATGATAAATAGATAATAGCACGCAATTAATTTTGGTTTTTGAGACATAAATAATTTATATTCTCGTATTTTTTCTATTCTTTACTTAAGAAAAGCTCTTCTTATAAGAAGATATACGAGTATTATTAACCTTGATTTTCTCGAAGGCTATTAATTTATTTATTGAAATATGCTGTTAAAATGGGTTTATTGTAAGTCAGGCTTTAGATTATAAACTTGTATCAAAATTGGGAATTCGGGTTTTCAACAGGTATTTCAAATTTATTTAACTTACTCAATAAGTAAGATTATACTCAGATTTGAATAGTATTTATTTTTATGCTTATTTAATGAACTTATGGAAAAAAAAATTAAACTCAATCTTCAGAAATATAAGACTTTTTTCTTTTTTGAAATTATCATTTCTTGTTTAAAATGTTTTATTCATTGGTATAAAAGTGTAACTATTTATTAATAACTCAAAAATGAATTTGAATTTATGAACAAAAACATAAATAAATATTATTTGAATTTTGGTTTTAATAAAAATTTCAAATTAAAACTCAAAATAGAAAATATAATTAAAGGGCAGAAATATTTTTCAATTGAAGCTGATTTTAACTATTTTTAAACTAAACAAAGATAATGCTTTTGAAAATAGATTAAAACCCATTAAAAGGTGGATAAAAATTTAATTTATAGACTACAAAGTAGTTTTTGACGAAAACTCAAAGCACATACATTATGTTTTTACAGAGAATTCGATTTATAAAGAAATCAAAATAAAAGTTTCATCAAAAAACTTTTCAAATATTGATTCCTTTAGACTATCGTTAAGTGCTTTGAGTTAATGAAATTCTGAATGAATTGAATATTATATTTCAAACTTTCGAAAAACTACTTATAAAAGATGTTCAAACTTTTGAAACGAGGAAACAATACAAAAATCTGAAAAATTTTATGCAAACATTAAAATTGATTTTGTTTCTAAACTTTTTTGTGTAGGAAATGTTTAACGCTATGAATCAATATGTGAGCAAAAAATATAAAATGAAGTGAATCTGTTGTGCACAAAATAAAAGACCAGATGAGAGCTCACAATGTCATCAAAAGTTGAATGAACTTCACCTCAAAAGTCAAGTGTCTCGTTATCTTTGATGTGAATTTAGTTAGACTTTCATAAAAAAGAGTCGCTTTTCAAGTAATCCTTATTAAGAGAATTATGAATAACTAGAAGTTTGTCATTTTGTCAATCATGAACTTTTTCCGAAAAGTTAAACTTTTGATCGCTTTGAGAACTAGTGTTCCGATACTTATAATGAAAATAACAATAAAAATATATGATAATCACTATTAGACTATCTGTTAATGTCTTTCGAGAAAACTTTGTTAGAGTTTATGGTCTTTAAATATAAACATTTCTCGTTTATTCTAAAATTTGTTAGAATTTCATAAAAAGAGTCACTTTTCAAGAAATCCTTATCAAGAAAATTATGAATAAATAGGAGTTTGTTATTTTGTTAATTGTGAACATTTTCAGAAAAGTCAAACTTGTAATGAAAATGACAACAAAAAATATGATAATCACTGTTAGACTATCTGTTGATATCTTTCGAGAAAACATTGTTAGAGTTTATGGTTTTTAAATATAAATATTTATCGTTTTGTGAATGACAATGAACTACAGTATAAAATACGGCATAAACTTATATTATATAGAAATAAATTTAAAGTCACGACTTAATTACAGTTAAAATTATGCATTTAAGTAAGAAATAGTTAAAAATATATACAATTTAAATAATATAATAGAATTTCATGGAATTTACAGTTCGTTTATTTCTTTTGAATAACAAATTAAGAGAATTAAATACTTTTTATTCATATTAAAAAGAATTTAATTTCCAAAACGAAATTATTGTTAAATATTCATAATAATAAAAAGTTGTTTGAAAGGGGTTTATATTGAGGCGAAAAATATAATTGAAAAATAATAACTTACTTCTCTTCGTGACGCATATTATCTGATTTGACACAAATAATTATTGGACATTAAAATTCATAAAATGCTTCTCTTAATGAAGTTCAAAAAGTGCAACCGTTAGGAATCGGATTTTCATTCACAGCTGTAATAAATAGGATAAAAAATTATAATTGTCTGAAAAACTGTTTATAACAATTAAAATAAATTTCTAAAAGTTTTAATTTTATTCACGGATGAGATTCATAGCAATTAATGCTTTTGAAAGATTATTGAAATCATAAGTTGAGTTTCATTGAGATAAGATTTTCATAATTTTTGTTGTTTTCAACTTTTGTTAAGGCTTTGATTGTTCTTTAAATAAAATGAAAATTCATAATAAAGAGTAAAATTGTTTGAAAAATCTTTTTCATATGTTTTTATTAATCTCTTACTATCGATATAAATATTATGCATATTAAGAATCTATTTAAATATTAAAGTTATTTATAGAGAAAATACAATTCAAGTCTTGTTTAGAAATACCACCCATGAAAAAAAACTTTTCTGAAAAGTAGAAAAATATGAATCGAGTGAAACTTTTTAGAGACGGATTGATTTGATCTCAGTATGATCTGAGACACACTCAAACTGATTGGATCTCTAAAATAAATCATCATTTTTGATAGATTTATATATTAAGCTATTAATTACGTTAAAATATCGTTTTTCCAAACTTTCTGATCTATAGATATGGAGTTTATTTGCTTTATTCAATCTATTTTTACTCATTTAAGACATCATATTTAGAACGCATTTAATTTATTCACTATTTAGAAAAAATAAAATTAATTGTTTGAAAGCAAAACAATTTTTATTTGTCAATAATTAGGAAATCTTTTTTCTTTTTTTGAATGAATTAATCTTTTATGCTTTTTAAGCATTTTTGTAACACATAAAAAGTTTAGTGAACTTTCAAATATTTTAATATTAATTAATTTATTTGCATATTTTCGCGAATTATTGTAAATTTATTCAATTTTTGTTAATTAGAAGAATGAAAATTTTAAATTATATTTAATAAATGAAATACTGACAAAAGATAATCCATAACTCATTTGGAAAATTTATTTTTACTGACAGTCAAATAATAATAATAATATTTACTGAATAAATAGAGAAGAGATTTTCGGGAGTGATAGACAGGTAGAATCAGAATCAAAAATAGTATTTTGAGGAACTTTTTATGTTCAATAAAATAGCTTTTCACAGAAATTATCTATTATTGAAAGACAAATCGATACAATTGAATGAAATGAGATTCAATTGTAAAAATGGTATGACTGGTCGTATTTTGATTTGTAGAAATACTTAAGAGGTATTTAAAGAACAAATAATGGAAAAGAGTATGAATACAGGGATTCTTAAGGTCAAAAAATTTTAGTTTCAATGATGTTTTTCAAAAAGAACACTTTTGAGATCTTTATCGAATTTTATTTTAAACTACTTTAAACTACAAATAGAAAAATTATTGATTTTTTGAGTCTAAATTTTTGAACAAAAAACTCATTTTGATTCAATACTTTTCATCAATGATTCACTCATTGACTAACTCTTAGTAAAAACTATGAAAAATTGAACCACATATTGAAATAAAGTAAAGGTTAATAAATGAATCATTAATAAGACAGTATTGATAGTAAAATATTTGGAAAAACCTAAGTTCTAACTTTGGTTCAAAGACATAAGACTTTGTTGTTTAACATATTTATAAAAAAGAATTCAATAAAGATCTCAAAAGTGCTCTTTTTGAAAAACATCATTCATTTAAACAATGATAACTCAATAGGATATTGGGTTTCATATTAATGAATGCTTGGTCTCAAAAATTAAGAATAACCCGAAAATCTCGTCTCTGGTCATTAATTACAAACAATTAAATACTAAGTCTGTAGACTTCTGTGGAATTAAGAAAACTTTCTGAATAGTTCATACATTAAATGATAATAATAATTGAGTTGAAAGTAATTTCAATGTCACTCAACTCACTTTACGTGCAAACTCTTATGAATCAATGATAAAGACTATGAGTGAAAAGTGAAATAACGATATGAAATGTAATGATAATACTGATCATAATAACTATTTTCAATTTAAACGAGTTTTATTTATTGTTTTTGTGCTGAGCTATCAGTTAATTATGTTCTCAATTAATTTCAAACTAAATGACAGCAATTTTTAAATTATATTCAAGTTTCTCATAGAGAAACTCTGTGATAAGAAATTGATTAAAATATTTGAAAAGTTTTGATTAAGTTTTACAAAAACTTTTGGTTTAGTTCTTAGACTCGAAAACTCTTTAATGAATAATAAACTTCATAATTATTCTTTACTTTTCATAAACTCATTATTTTATTCTGAATTTAATACAAATATTTCTGTTTATTTGAATTTTAATAACACCTCAAAAACTAAAGTAATGAATATTTGTATAGTTTTATAACTTTTGTATAAATACTACTCACATGTTATCAAAAAACATGTTTCGAAAATGAATAATAAAATATTTTTCACATTATATTTAAGTCAAAAATAGCTTAAAATTAATAATAATAATAATATGAAATATAAAAACAAAAAATAATACCTTTATATCGAAAAAACTTTTCCACAACTTTTTATAGCAAACGATATATTAAATTATGGTTAAAATCCGCAAAACTTTCCTCTTATAACAAAATCAAATATAAGTCATGCAAAGCATTAATCCTTCAAATAAGAGATGATTTCAATAAACACTTATTTAAAGCAAACATAACTTTCATCAAAGAGTCTACAAATGAGTCCTTAAGTATAGCATAACATAAGTTGAACTGAAAATAAGGTTAAACTTAAATTCAAACCGACAGAAAACATATTGCGAGCGAAGGATTCAATGAACAAAACATATGCAGTATCTCAACAATGACTAACACAATGGCAGACAATATGCCGCACAGGTATTCACCATTAGATTCAGGTAAAAAAAGGTGTGTTTTAAGGGCCTATACATTTTCACAACCGGTTGTGGAAGAGGTCATAGAAATGTGACTCATTTTAGGGGAGATTTTAATGTTTGGGATGAGTTTCTATGGGTTTATATAATGGGTAATCTTTTTTTGAAATCAAAACTTTTTTAGTTCGTTGATAAGCATTAGAGAAATAATGGTTTTAAAGAAGACTAAAATGTTAATAAAACTTTCATATAAAATGGGTTTTGAAATTGAACTTCAATTTTATGAAAATAAGTTTTGCAATAATTCATAGTTTTGTATACTTTGGGCAGAAGTTTAGGAATCATTACTGTTTTGATAGCATTGATATTAATAGTTCAGGAAATCCTGAATCAAACTATTGATGATAAATAAAAGTTTTGCCAAATTTTTTTTTGGTCAATGCAAGTGCTTTTGGATTAATAATTGTCATGAACAACAAGAGAGATCTGATGCGTAACTAAAGTTACAAAAATTGCGGAATTTCCTCAAAATATTGAAAATTAACAAATTTACTCTTTTATTTGATTTGAACATCAATTTTAATAATAAGTCTATCATCTGATAATTGAAAGAGTTTTTAATAAAAGCTTTAATTTGTTGCAAATAACCCAAAACATAATTTATAACGATTTAAAATAATAAATTTCAGTTAAAACATGAAAAATATCGGGAAAAACCTCAGTTTAGAAAAATATGATAAATATGTTTTAATTTATTGAATTTACTATTATTTTAAGTATAGGAAAATACCTTAAGTCTTAAACATCTAATAGTATAATCTAAATTGCATTTTTATCTTTTTGGTGTAAATGCAATGAACAGTACCTTTAAATAAGTCATATAATTAATTTTTATAAGTTTAAAAGGCTAATGAGATTCACAAAATTTAATGATATGAGTTTTCAGAATTTCGATGACTTATCCGTACTAATAATGTATTACCATTCAGTTGAATTGTATGGTATTTTAATTACTACTGAACAGTGATTTTCTTAATAGTCCAAATTCTAAAGACCGAAATAATTATTACGGAAACCTAAATTTTCGCAGAAAAGAGTGTTATTTAAAGTTTTAAATTTGATCGTATGCATGCAAACACCTATAAATATCAACATACTGATAAATTAGAAGGCCCCACTTATGTGCTTTCATGCTAAATTAACTATGTTCAGTTTACCCTGTTACATAAATAGTGTTTAGACAAAACGTGCATTTTAATTTTTCCAGAAAAAAATTTGGGCTTTCGGAACTTCTAACATTTCGGGCATTCAATATTTAGGGCTTTAGGACTTCGTGCTTTAGAGTCGGGTTTTAGGGATTCGGCGTTTAGGACTATAATCTACTGAACATCAACTGTATTTCAGCTAATTATTCTTCAAACGTATCGAGCACTTAAAATTAGTTATATGCTGGAATTCAATTCGATGAAAATGTTCAGCTAATATCCTATTATTTATTTCTAAATATTACTATAATTTTCAAATTGAGTTTAAGTTCATTATTAATCTAACTCAATAAATAACAAAATATTTTCAGCGAAGTGAAATCAAACTGAGTAGAATTCAGTCAGAAAAACACCCTTCAGGTTATTATCAAATAATTATGAATCGAGATTGGATTTGTTATTAATTTCTTTTTAATAAGAATAGAAATGTTCTTCAAATTCCAGAACAATAGTTGTGGTAATTATGAAACGAAATAATAATTTTCTAACAATAATTATAGAAGGAATACAATAAAAGATTAATTCTATTAAATTGAAAAATAGGTGTGAAGAGAAAGGACTAAAGAATAAAACAATGAATTAACGATATTGAGCAATATTTAAGTTCATGTAATTAACTAAATGCTAATTTTCGTTATTATTTAATAACTTATTCAAATTAAAGTCAATCCCAAAACCATGAATTTTCTATTCAGGTAATTAATAATTAAGGATTGTTTCATAATTTCTTTTGAATAAATTAATTGATGAGTAAAAAACGTGAGCCGTTTAATAAATTGTTGAAAGGTTTTTGAGATCAAATCTTAGAAACTTTATGAATAATTAATAGGATATTAAAAAATTTTCTGATTGCATGCATTAATACATGAGAGATAAAAATAAACTTAAAAATTCTGATGCAAAACAATGATTGACATCACAAATAATTTGATAACAAATTTAGTTCATAAAAATAATTTAATTTAATAAAAATAATAAACATTTCTGAAAGGACTTTATAATGAAACTCAAACTTGCATTGAGAGAAATATTATTTATTAAAATTGAAGTTTAATAGGATTGGCGCAAAAACTATATCACGATTTTTTTGCTTTCAGCTCAATTAATATTCAATTTATCGCTCGATAGTTGAACTTTACCGCTATTTTCATTATTTTTATGAAGTTCAATTAGTTTTATGAATTAAATTAGTTATTAAATTATTTGTGATGTCGATCATTGTTTATCATCAAAATTTTCAAGTAAGAGAAGTTTATTTTTAACTCTAATGTATTTATATTAATGCAAGCAATCAGAAAACTCATTATTCAAAATCAATATCCTATTTATTATTCATAAAGTTTCCATATTGAGCAATAAATTGAATATTAAGAGTGCTGAAAGTAAAAAAAATCGTGATATAGTTTTTGCGCCAATGCTATTAAACCTCAATTTAGTGATAACTAATATTTTTCTTATTGCAAGTTCAGTGTCATTATTAAGACTTTAAGACATCGATAAACTGATAGTATAAGAAATAGAATAGAAAAGAAAAAACTTAAAGTAAAACTTGTATTCTTACAGTTTTACGTGACATGAAATTGAGATTTATTTATAAGAAAAACATTTACTTTGAGGTCTCGAATAACAAACCAAACACTTAACTATAGTGAACATCAAAAATAAAGTTTTAAAGAGTTATAGCTTTAAAGCCAATGAACTTCCCATTAAAGTATCAGTTATTGGGATTTTATTTATGTATTATCCAAAACTTTTTGTATATTGATTGAGATATTAAATAAATTTAGTTTACAAAAAGCCCTCAAATTTTGAAATATTTACAAAAGTGTTTGACCGCTAAACTTGAGGTTAAATTCTTTGAGATAAATCACTTTTCACTATGACTTATAAGGAATATATTTATAATCTCTAATGTGTTTCACTGAAAGTTCATAAGAAGAGTTCAATGATTATGGAATTTCACGTTTTTAGTGCTATATTATCTTCTTTTTCTGTCCGGACCCTTAATTTTCTTGAAAAGTAAAATGAGAATATCTTTTTTTATTAAGTTTTATAACAACATCACATAAAAGCCATAAAAATCATTAACAATGATAATCAGCACTCCATTAGAAAAAGTAAAACTAAAGTAAGTTTGAAAATCATTCGAGTTTAAGCCCTAAATGTCTATCTTCAAGACTAATTTCTACTGTTTGTCATTTCAATTATCTTTTTTTAACCATTAACTCAACTCAAATTGAAGTGTCATGAACTGGAAGTCATAATTAGTTCCTGTTTCAAAGAACGAAAGTCGATCTGAATTTCAACATAATTTCAAGAAATAAAAACAAAAATTATTTGAATTTCAAACTCATAGATATAAAAAAATTTCTCAAACATATTGACGCGACGTATAATTGTTTAAATTGAAATTTTAAACAATTTGAGTTCAAAAAAATTATTAATTAGCTTAATATTCGGTAAAATTTAATACACTTAATGGTAAGTATCCATAAGTCTTCATAAAATAAAATTATGAACTGTAATGAAAAAGCTTATTAAAAATACATAAAAGTACACAATAAGCAACATTAATAAAATCGGATTTGAGATGATCCGGAGTATATTCTTATAAACTCTTTAATTAAACTCTATTTTGGAAAATACAGAAAAAAATTTTGTAATAAATTTAAAAATCAAATTTCAAAATATCTGTTATTTTGATTCACAATTTTATTAATTCATGAAATCGAAAATTTTCATGAGCATTACTGAACGCACTAAACGAAAGTTTTTATAAAATAAAATTATGAACTGTAATGTAAAAGCTTCTTAAAAATACATAATAGTATTCAATAAGTAACATGAATTATATCGGATTCCAGAAATGTCCGATATATATTCGTATAAACTTTTTAATTAAACTCAATTATTTTGAAAAATAGTGAAAAAAAAATTGTTAATTAATATTAAATTAAATTCAAAATACCTGTTGTTTTGATCCACAATTTTATAAATTGAGGAAATCGGAAATTTCCATAAGCATTACTGAACGCACTGAACGAAAGTTTTTCACTGAAAACCCACTCATCATCTAATCTGACAAATATCAGATAATAACTATTAGTTGAATAACAAATGAATCTCTATATCAACCGAAAGCAAAACTTCAAATCAGCTCTAATAACAACACGAACACAAAAATATACACAATATATAACTATCGCGAAAGGAAATGAATTCACGAACACAAACACAAACGGTATTCAATGATAGGCAACAATGAGTGTGTCTCTCAGGTAACAATTTATTATGAAAGGGTCTCTCACTCTCTTCTTTGTGTAGCAACAGGTTTGACCAAATCACAGATGTCTGGCTCATGATAGCTGAGGAATATTGTCTGAAAATTAAATACTTACATCACAACTGACTCAACACTCTTATAAGTCGTTCATTTGTATTATAAGTAACTTTTCCTATAGTTAAGTAAATATAATAATGCTTTTAAAGGAGAGATTAAATGAATTGTTGGACAATAAATTCAATTTAGTTTATTTCCTATCAATAAAGCTTCGAATTCATAGCTATGAATGTAAGGAGTTTATTAAGAAACAAAAGTTTATAAAAGTGTCTCTAAACTCATTCGCGATTATTTGGCATTACTTTTAAAACAGATGTAATATAAAGTTTTTATGATTTTTCTATTTTGTGAAAATTCTGCTGAAAGTTATAAACTTTTATTGCATTAATTGTGTTGAAACGAAATAAGGAAATAATTTGTTGTTTAAATTCATAACTTTGTTTTGACACTAATTAAGGGTTTTCCCATCAAACCTATGTTAGGAAATGAATCGTTAGGTTTTGGTTCTCTTATTTCTCATTTTGTGAAATTTAAAATTGAATTTTTGCGTAATTGCATAGAAAATTGATTCAAAATTATCTCAAGATATTTGATTGATAACCGACGCTTTGGAGCTTTTTATTGTCAATCAATAGACATTGAAAAGAGCTTTTAAGAAAAAAAATGTTTCGATTGTTACAACTTTAGTTTAGCTCTTATTGAACTTGAAAGTGAAAAAATATTCTTCGAAATAATAAAATATATAAAATTTTCTTAAACTCAATGCTCATAATTTCCTAATATTTTACAATAAAAGTTTTATTTCAATGTCATTTCATTGATAAGTCATAAGAAGCTGTCATAACTGTAGCTCAAAAAATCGTGACTTTAATAACTTATCAAATCTATTTCATAGATTAAATCCTTGAATGTCAATTTGATCTCTGTGTGTGTTTGTGAACCTATCTATTGCACAGCTTGTGGTCATCTTTTGAGGTCAAACAGGTATATCTGAATCGCAATGATCTGTAAAGAACCTTAAAATGCTTTTCCCAAGAAACGTGTCCACTGGGCACACATGCAAAAAATATTATATACTGATATACCATTAATTATGAATTTATTATAATAATGAGAACATCTTTTAATTGTTATTATAAAACATTATTTAACGTGAGAATGAATTCCAATGTCTATAACTTTCAATTAATGATTTCCTGTTTTACTTAGATTTAAAATTATAAAATTAATGTAAATTCTTTATTATTGAACAGTATGTCTATTATGTACAGTAAATTGTGTGCACGCATTGTCTTAGTTATAAATTTTTAGAGAAATTATATGTGATTTCCATTTTAATGTATAATCAAATTAATTCAAGGATCAGAAGCCGAACCTGAAGTTTAATTAACACCAAAATTATTATACAATTTTACACATTTTACATGTTTCCTCTCATTTATAATATAAGTTTATTAAAGCTATTAATAAGAAAAATTAAACTGTGGTTCACATTAATTCCAAAGAATTTGAAAAATAAAACATTATTTTTTTAAAATTTCAAATTGATTTAAGATTAATAGTAACTTAAATCTGAAATTTGAATGCATTTATTTCATGACACGATTTTCTTTTCATCAAAATAGAAAAGCCATGGGCTGTACCTAAATATATATTCTTCAAGAATAATGCATTCTTTACCTCAATTGCAATTCATGTAATGCAATATAAACTAATGTACACAATGAAAGTAATTTGTGTAATGTTTAAATTGGGACACATTTATTGCATATTTACACCAATTCTTATACAGTATGACCCGATTCATGACAACTATAAACTGTTAATAGATTTGATGCCAAAATCGATAATTACCTGATTATAGTTTCCAAAGTATATAATTAATAAAAACTATTAATATGTTATATAATTAGTCATAAAATCTGTGTTGAGATAATTTCTTGCATTTAATATATTAATTAAATGACTTTTTCACGCTTTTAGATTAGATTTGAATCAATTTGAGATTGTTTGAATTAATGTTCTATTAATACCAATAAGTTTTCAAAACTTTATGAACTCTTAAAAATTATGCGAGTTTTTAAGTTTCAATAAATTATTTATTTTGAGAAACTTTTGGTTATCCAGAATCGAGACTTAACTGTATTTATGATATTTAGTATAGTTTGAAAGATCTATATTGTTATCGAAAAGAATAAAAGCCTTAACAGTAAGATAAGTAATGCCTGAATTGAATGCTTATTTCGCTCTGAATTCAATTGATATAAAATTTAAAACTGATGAACAGTAAAGTATTAAAAGATTAAATTTCTATATTGAATAAAATTGTTTTGATTGACTTCAATGCTTGTCATGATTATAGGAATAATGAATTTTTAGTTTTGATGTCTCGCCCATTAAAATGAGTTCAAAGGAAATAAAAAGATTTCTGTTTTATGTTTAAAAATACTCATTCACATGAAAATAGCTGATCACTCCTGTGAATAATTTCTAAGCTTAAGAACAATTGTTTAGTAATTATTTTGTGTGAGCTCACAATAAGTCTTACGATTAATTTTGAGAAATTATTTTTATTTAATTTCAAAATAGCATTCATTTTATAGACTCTCGAATAGATAGTGAACTGTTTTAGCATAACATGAAGTTTGAAAGCGCATTGAAGTCTAATTTTAATTTTAAGTGATATTTTGATTAAGATATAAAGCATTGAATCTTTTCCATGAAATGTTGACAGAAGTGTTCATTTAAGTTGAAATTAATAATAAATTATCATTGATTTGAACTAGAGGTTGATTTTTCCGAGAGTCAGATTCTCGAGTCTCGAAATTAAACACTCGATCGAGACTCGAGACTCTCGGCGAGAGTCTCGACTCTTGAATTATTTCAAAGCTGAAAATGAATTTCTAATAATTTCACTAATAAAAAGGAGATATGATTGAAAACAAATGATGATTGTTTGGCGCGAAGCAGTCTAATGAGTGCCCGAACATATGTATTCAAAATATTGAAATATTAGTGATTATTTGTATATGAGATAAAGTCAGAGATATTCAACTCAATAGTAATTTTGATAAGACTTATAATTTTTTGAAAAATCTTTATCAAAATTTGAATCAATGAAAACTTATTACTAATAAGAGTCAATAATGAGTTTTGACTTTAGGTTCAACTCTTATACATAGTTAAACTTCAAATATTTTTAAAGTCAATATTGAACCCAAAGTCAAAACTCATTTTTTAAAAAATTTATTGAAAATTACCAAAAAAAAATTCAATTCGAGACTCTCGCGAGAGTCTCGACTGTACTCAATCGAGCTCGAGAGTAGTAACTCTCGATCGAGACTCGAGAGTCTCGAATCAACCTCTAATTTGTATATTTATTAATATTATTAAATTTATTATATGCTTATTGAAAGTAAAGAACGGAAGAGTTCCTATTTATTACTTCGATATATTTCAAGATATCGGAGGATTGACTGAATATTTTTATTTGGAAGCATTATTTCCGTTGATATTCTCGTTAACAATAATAACACTTTTTAATAGTAAAAAATTTATTTATTATAAATGGCTCGATATTATCAAAGTATTAAAAGGATTAAAAAAGTGGGAAATAATCAAAATATATGATGAAAATGAGATCAAGAAATTCATTCATAAACTGAAGATAATTTTATCATTCATTAAAATAGTTCGTACGATAGATGTGATACTTTTGATCGCAATTTCAGTTTCTGTTTTGATTATTTTCTATAAATTGGAAGATATT